>PVIA01004860.1:102632-128248 GCA_004024845.1 Tonatia bakeri | reverse complement strand
ATCAAGAGGTCCCATGAAGGAAAGGGAACGTGAGCCAGGCTGGAAGGGAACACACATTTCTGTGCCTTTGCAGCCACCTGCGTGTTGAACAGTGTCTTACAAATACCAGATATGTGATAACTATGTGTTGATGGAAAAGAGGCTACTAAACTTCTTGACAAATCACCATCAGCAATATCTCCAAGATTTCAATTAGTTAAACGTCATCCCAAGGTTTCAGGATCCCAATGAAAAAAGTGTGCCTTCTGAAGCATCTAGCGACCTGCTGGGGAGGTGCCTGGGAGTTCTGCATTCCCAGCCACGTCTGACCGAGACTTTTGTCCCAGTCACTCAATCTACACATTGACAATCAAAGGTCTTTCTTTATATGATGTGGCAGGGAGGAGAAGATGTAAAAATTGGCTATTGAAGTCATTAGGTTTATTGGTGAGTTTCTGCTTATTCTTCTTCTTCTGATGGTAGTCCAACCTATTTCTGGGGAGATTATAGACTCCCTATTCTATTCCCAAAATATTAGGGAAAAACAGGGAACGAGGGGGACAAACTCTGTTCGCCTGGGACAAATGTGCGCCCAGCTGGATGACGGGTGTTATTTCACCATCTACCCAACCACTGTTTAACAAGTTCTTTTGCTACTTCATGGACCACGCATCTGGTTTTGTAAAGAGAGAAGTGCTTCCTGAAGACTCACCACTCAACAGTCCTCTGTCGTCTCTCCTGGAGTTTGACACATATGTCCCTTCTGATGTCCTCAGAGGCTTTAACTGAGGAGCACCTCTTTCCTGGCCTCCCCTGACACCCCCACTTCTTCACTGGCACTGTGCGGAATTGGGTCTGCCACCCCTCTTCTCTCACTCCCCACACTCTCCCTCACTTCTCCGATACCGATGTTCTACTCCTACCTGTCAACCCTTACATATAGGCTGAAGGCTCCCAAATCACAGCTGCACCGAGATCTCCTTCCTGACCTCCACATGCTTCCTGGACACATCTACCTGGGAGTCCCACAGGCACGTGTCCAGCTTGAAGCTACTAACATCTCTCCCTTGCCTCTCCTTTCCCTGGGCTCCCAGTTTCAGAGTATGAAAGAATCACCTACCGTTCACCCAAACCAGCACTTAGAGTGCACCCTCTCACTCCCTCCCCATTCCCAAGACATCACCAAGTCCTGTTGACTCTGACAGGTAAATAGCTCTCAGTGACCCATTTCTCTCTACATGTAATGCCACCTTCCTCATTCCAGCCGCCTCCCAGGCTCACCCAGAACTGCTGCAATAAGCTGACTGGCTCTCCCGTGTCTCTCCTCTTCTTCCCCTCCAACCATTCTCCACATTGCAGCCAATGCGATCTCTATAAAATTTATGGAATTCAAATGTGACCAGATCACACACACACACAGAGCACTTTGCTTGAAACTCCACTTTCATTTCCCCTTGCTCTGAGAATAGATACCCGATCCTTTGCACAGGCCTCCCGGCCCCGCAAGGCGGTCTCCCACCTCCTCTCCAGTCTCATGTCACAGCACTCTCTACTTTTAGTTTGCATTCCAGCTGCAGTGGTCTCCCCTTAGTACCTCCAACACGCTCACGTTTCCCACAGCCACAGGGCCTTTGCACATGCTGGCTCTGTCTGTCATTCCACTCTCCACCACCACATCCCCTCCAGCATCTAGTTGATTTCTACTCACCCTTCAGACCCCAATTCAAACCTCCCTTCCTCAGGGCAGCCTTCCCTGAAGTGTAGATGGGTTAGACTCTCCTTTACACCCACACCATTCATACCACCCTGTTCCTGTGTGTCACATCACCTAGGATTTTAAACTTATTTGGGACTTAAGTGCCTTGCCAAAACCTTTTCTCCATGAGCAGGGACTATATCTGTTTTACTCACTGCTATTTCACCAGGTTACAGTACAATGCCTAGTATGTAATTTATAAGTAGTCAATATATGTGATGTATAATGATTGAATGAATAAATGAGTGCTCTATTCTTCCTCCAAACAATATATTTGTCCCCAATTCCATCTCTTTGGCATCCTTCGTTTCCTCTCTGTCTCTCCACCCCCAGTGCTAGTCATTCAGAGTTTAACGGCCTCCCACCTCATTTATTGCAGAAGCCCCCAGGGTCTCCATGCTTCTAGCCCTATCCTATTCCACCCTACAGACTTTGAGAAGAGTAAACATCCCAAAATATGAATCCCAGCACGGCTCTCCCCTGTTCAAAATCCTTTGGATGGTTCCACAAATGGCGCTGATTCCCACTTCGGACACCTCTCTGGCATCTTCCTCCAACTCTTTGCTCTTTCCACATGTCCCAGCTTTTTTCACACCATGGCACACATTTAAAGATGGCAATATTTATATAGACGACATGCTCGACTCTCTGGAGCAGTCTCCGAGAGCACAAAGGCCAAGCAACTGGACAACTTTGTACACCTGTCATCCAGGCGCCTGGTCACCCAGAGCGGGATCTGGTCTGGGAAATATCCGCTCGACATTCAAATCTTGGGGAAGAGTGGCTTCCTCTACGAAATCTTTTCTCTCACTTTCGTGACTCTAGCACGGCCGGGAAAGCTTTTCAATAGAACTCTAAATACTTCCTTTGTTTATGTTCCTGCCTTTTCTCTGAGATGAAAAATCCCTTTGGAACAAAGAACATCTCGCCCATCAGTGAATTCTAGAACACACTAATGGTGCCCAGATGGGTGGAGAATAAACAGAAAGGGGACTAGAAAGACTCAAGAGTCCTTCATCCAAGTACCTTAGATGGCTGCTAGTTTAATTTCCTTCCATCATCGCTTTAATATACATAGGTTGTTTTCAAAACTAAAGTGATTTCCTGCCCTTCCCAAGGCCTTTTTCCTAGAAGTAGGCTTCCAAACTGTAGCCAGGACCAAACAAAGGGCTGGCATCTCCAATGAGAACAACCCCCAGAAGCAAAAGAAGGCTACTCTGAGAAACTGAGCCCTAAGGACCCAGCAAGCCAGAACATTTTCTGTCAATGGACGCTTCCACAATCAGATGTTTTTCATCAGCCAGAAAAGAGAGATTCCAGAAGGTGGAGATATTATAAATGCATTGAAAAATGTCAACGTTTTCGGTTCAAGCTGTGATTGAAATGAGCATTACCTCCTATTTCAAAACGCTCGGAATGCCCTTGATGTGGGGAAGAAGGCAGGGGAGAGCTGAGGCTGCCAGAAGAGTGTTTTGATTTCTCAGACGGACGTGACAACAGGAGGAGCGTGGCCAGAAGTCCCCCTTCACCTAGAAAGTTGTCGTCTTCCAACTGGGGAGTGAGTGAACATCGCAGGCCTGATGGCCAGCTCCAAGGACACTCACTCAACCACGTCCCATCCAGGACAGGATGGCTTTCAGCAACATGCCCAACTCAACAACACACTCCTTCAGACCACACTTGTGACTGTCTCCTGTTTCCTCCTGGCCTAAAAGCCAAGGGAGCATTTCTTTGTGGTGGTGATGTCCCTGTGTCTTTCCTAACCACATGCTCCTTAGTAAATAAAAACCTAGTACAACCAGCTGTGAAATGTACCTAACACAATGCCTGAGTTGCTGTGAATGAAGGAAGGGCGGCCCAAAGGCAGGAACTGTTACTGTGGCATGTTGAAGGAAGGCAGAAGAAATGGCTGTTTGAAAGGACAGCTGTGCCCAGACCTAGGGGCTACGTCTACCTTTCCCTCGAGGAAGCTGCAGGTACAAGCCAAAGACACCAGATCAAGAGGAACTCTGTCTCAAGATCAACCAAGGTTTTCCAGGACCCAAGAGACCAAATCCATCCACGTGGAGAACAGGGACACTTTTTATAAGGGAACACAGTGTTGCTCTGGATACGGGAGACGCAGAAAGAACAGCACTTGACACCTAAGGGCTCCCACCAGGGCAGTGCCAGGCCGGGAAGCAGCCCCCTCTCCCTGAGTCCCTGCCGCACTGGCAGCCACATATTGCCCTCTCTGAGCCAGTGGACAGGGCACAGTGGCAGGGAGCAGGGTACAAGGAAACTGCACGTGAGCAAGCCGAGCACACTTCCAGGACTCCCAGAGCCTCTGCATTCACGGAAGGGGATGTATTAATTTTAATATGACTCCGGGGATGCCCAAAGCCTGGGAGGGAAGGGGATACTGGGTTGTAGCCCATAGAGTGGGATGAATGAGAAAAATACTTTGCCCCAAAGTCCGTCTAATAAATAGAAACTACAGAATAAGAGCTCAAACTCAACTTTTCTGACTTGATATTTGTACTCACCACCAGATAGTTTTTGCAAATACACAAGCCCCACCCTCACCCCCCCTTTACCCCTTAGCTACACTAGGGAGTCCTGGATGCCTTTTAACAGAAAAATCAGCCAAGGAAATCCTCTCGAGCCTTCCTGAATCACTGTGGTGTTTCGAGTGTGGAGGACACAGCAGTTGGATACTGCAGAAAAGGGCAACAGAGGAGGGAAACCGTTGCCAGGGTTCACGCTCCGCACCTGCAGGAAGCGGTCCTAACCGTGCACCCCTGTCTTTCAACAGCACTGCGCACTCTGCAAGCTATTCGTCAGAGCCACAGCAGGCTGCCTCTTATGCAGTCTGACCGCACAGAGTTGCCTGAGTCAGGGCCGCACTGCCCAGGAAATCACCTTTCGGCCAGAATGCGTTTTCCTGTGTGGGAGGCAAGCTCCTTTAGAAGGCTCCCCCCACACCTCCCCAGGAAGGCTCTGCCTTAGGGCGGGATTCAAGGTGTCCCCTGGCCAGCAGTGAGGAGGGACTCTGTCATCCACCAACTCTCAGCTGGCTGGAAGAGTCCAATGCTACCCAGCTGCTTTTGGTGACAAAGCTACTTTTTGGTTTGTTCACAAACTTGAGAATCCAGCCGAACCAATGCTGAGCTGCACTGCAGCCTTCTTTTTGACTCTGTACTGGGCACTCTTTTCTGCTCAATACTTTTAAAAGGCGAACTATATGACTTCCTCCAACAGGTGTCTGTCAGCTATTTGTGGAAGAAAGAATTTTGCTACTAGACTTATCAGGAGGTCACTTTATAACTTGGATAAGCGTCTCACCACAATACTGTACACCTTAAACTACTATAATATTGAATGTCAAGTATAATTGAAGTTTAAAATTTTTTAAAATAAAAGAAGCTTTGTTTTCCACTCTTGACTCTCTAGAACCAGACCAAATTTCCAAATTAAAAAAAATGGGATTTACCCTTCTGCTCCTGTGTCTTATCCACAGCAAGAAGGCAAGTCTAAAAACCTGGATTCAACAGGCCTTAGATGTTACGGCCTTCAAAGCATGCAGTCCACTGTATTGAGTTTATCTTGCATTCAACCTGAGGCAGCCTATCCTTCAAAAACCCCTCTGAACGGCCCACTTAGCCGCCGCCTCTTTCTGTTTTGCTTCCTCTTTGTTGTTCCTCTTCCCCGTTCTTCCCTGCACACTGATCTGAAGAACAGAACTACGTGTGTTAACTGGAGACTCCAGGAGACCCACCTCACCCAGTCTTCCGCTTGTTTTCAGGCCTGCAATCCCCAGCACCAGCCACCTCTCCCGCTTGTGCCTCCCCGTCACGTGTTAGAACTGCTTTCTGAGTGAAGACCCCCCCCCCCCCCCAGGTCTCTTTGCACAGCTGCAAGGGAAAGGGGCAGACTGGAGACCATGCCCGGCTGGACTCCTGGAAGTCAGACTCTGACTCAGAGATTTGGGTCCAGGAAGCTAATAGGCTGGCATGCTCGGGATAAACATCTGTTGGGGGCAGAAGGAAGCAGAGTGGGCAGAGGGAAAAGCTGGGCTGTGTTACAGTCACAATAAAGGCCTCAACCAATATCATGGAGAGCTCGGAGCTGGGATGCTCTTGGTCACCTCCTACTTATGTGCTACGTGCTCCTCATTCTGCCCCTGACTCTCGCCGGAGAAC
Source organism: Tonatia bakeri (assembly GCA_004024845.1). Taxonomy (NCBI): domain Eukaryota; kingdom Metazoa; phylum Chordata; class Mammalia; order Chiroptera; family Phyllostomidae; genus Tonatia; species Tonatia bakeri. The sequence continues at coordinate 122,332 of PVIA01004860.1, read as the reverse complement.
AGTAACAGCAGCAGCAACATTTACTCCCTAACACTAGTCAAGTTCAGCATTTCATTTAATTTAACCCTTATAAAACTCTGTGATGTAAATACGATCATCACCATCTTCCTTAAATAAGGCAGTGGGTTCCAAAATATTTCATTGGTCCTCTGCCATGTAACCAGTTAAGTGGCTGACAGGGAGATATCTGATTCCAAAAACATGTTCTTTTCTGCTACAGTCCAGCAAAGTCTTCTGCCTACGGAACCCTGGGCCACACACCACTGTACCTTGGGTTCCTAGCCCATGTGCTCAACTTGAAATTCAAGAAACACCAAGCTCTTGGACTTTACGTACCACACCACGCACACTTCACTACCACTGACCCAGAACAGAGCCCATGGGCATCTGGGTAACGTGTCTCTGCTCTGGAGAACATTCCTTGGGACACAGTGGATCTGCCATTCGATACAGGATAATTCTAGACCCACTGGAGAGCTCCTGCTTAGTGTTTGGTTACCTCTGTGGAGGCTGTAAGGATAAGGATTATGTTCCAACTCCTGGAAGAAATGTAATCAAGGTCCAACTGGCTGTAGACACTCCACATTCGAGAACACTTGGACTCATGGATGTCCATGACCTTGCACGCTAACCTCATGTGAACCCAGAGCATGAGGTTCTTGTTTAGTAGGTGACCTTCTCAAAATAATTACAGATATTAGCTCTCCTTGCAAAATCTCTCTGGGGAAGCTTCAGAGACAGACTTGCCTCTGCGCCTTCCAAATCCCTTGTTTGGGGTTTCAGAAAATAACCCACAACACAGCACTCCCTGTACTATCATCACTGTACTTTTTAGAAATCTGAATCACTTGGAGCTTTGTACTACTATATTCATTTTCACTGATCTCATTTTTTCCCCTTTCTTCATTTTTTCCACTCAAGGGGCCATTTTCCCACATTTTGCCAAAGGCTCTGTTCCACGAGAGGTGATAATAACTGAGTTGAGTGTTGAAAACTTCCGAGATGTTTCATGTGGATCATTACGGGCTGTTGCTTTCTTCTTCCTCTTAACGGTGAAGACGAAAGAGATGGTGAAACAGGATATCATCGAGATACTCCAACAGGTAGACGGCGTAACCGAGATGAGCTCATTTCCTATTTTGGAAGAGATGGAATTTTTAAGAACTGAATTTCTCAAGTGAGATCATCATCCTGCGAGGGGAAAACATCTCGGAGACAAAGAACACCAAGAAAGCAGAATAGGATACTCTTCAAAGAACTCTGTGAACACAAAGGCAGACCGACCCATCTGTGAAAGCAGAGGAAACCAGAGGTCAAGTCTGCCACACCTGAGCTCCGTAGGCTTCTAAAAGGAGGGATCAGTCATGTCATTAAGTCAATGAAAAACCACGTTCGTTCGTTCATTCATTCATTCACTCACACTCGTTATTGAACATCTACCAAGTTCCTAATACGTTATACTAGGCATTAGGATATCAAGATATTTAAGACTCATTTCTTACCACCAAGGAACCCACCTCCATCCAAGTGAAATGGCATCTAACATTTTCTGTCGTGGTGCTTCTTTTTTAATACCAAAAACGTGGGTGACAGTAAACCCACTCTTGCCATCCATTGTCTGGGAGAAGGCACATGCTGTGGACTTACAGACACTTCACGGTGGTGAGCTGGGGTGGTCCCAGGGGCAGAGAAGCACGGGGGTAATGAGACGAGTGACGAGAGCAATGTGATGAAAGGTGAACCTTGCTCCGCTCTGCGTGAGACAGGCCTTGCCTTTTCCGTTCAAGACCATTGACCTCTAGGCCCACTGAACTCACACTGACACCTACTAACTCATTGCCCGGTGCCCTAAATTCTGCATTTGTAGTAAATAGCACTCCGTAGCTCTATGGTGTTACAAAGCATTATCAGAATCATCACCTCGTGTGCTCTTTACAGTGACCCCAGGAGGCAAGGGTCATCCACAGGCCATGAAACGAGACTGCACAAGGTCACTGAGCTACAGGGACAGTCAGGACACCTCCATCTCTACCATGCCCCTTTCAGCTCGGCTCCCAAGTCCAGCTGACTCCAAAGCCCACGTACTAGCTGCTTACCTCTGCACCTAGTGTGGTAAGAGTGTGTGATTTTGAAAAACCCACATAACATCTGAATATCATTTTTCTCCTTCCCCAAATGGGACCCTAATAGAAACTACCATTTGCTAAGCACACTTTACCTGTCTCTCTTCATATCTCACAAAAGGGCTGCAAGACATGTAGTATTAGTCCCATTTAACTGAAAATGAGGTTGACTCTCAAAAAGACAGATGGAAGGCTGAGTCAGGATTTGAACCCATGGCTCTCTCACACTACAGCTCAAGTACTTCCCACGATTCTGTGTCATTTCTCAGCTACTGCACAGGCATGTGATGGGGAACAAGGGAGACAATGAATATGAAAGCCCTTCATACGATATAAACAAATACACTTGGGTAATGTATTATTACAGGTATTATTATTGATTATCATTATTGTTCCAAATATTCCACTAAGATATAAGACACAGAGGTTAGAGATCAAATAACTTGCCCAAGATTACAATGCAAAGAAATGAGAGTTGGGCGAACATGCCAAGTCTTAAGTCCTAGTATCCTTTCCGCTTCTTGCTGTGACTTCATCAATTTAATGTTTGGGCACCTCAGCCTTGTTGGCAGTCAAATGGGAGCACTGATAACTAACTTTTTGGGAGGGTGAAGTAAGATCACCCACGCCCCTATTAGGTGCTCAGTAAACCCGGTGCTCCGATCACAGAGCTGTGCCCTGGCTTCCGCCTCTACAAGGGTCTGCGCAGCTTCACAACCCTGAAAACAAAGCAGCAGCCTTTTGAAAGGTCCTCTCCGTCCTCAGTGAGTGCTCACGGAAACACTGACTTCAGTAAGGTCTGCAAAAAGTCACCGTTCTTGTGCAAGCCACTTAGAGGTGAGGCTGTGGTCATCCTAGCAGATTTGGGGGGACAGTGCTTCTTTCATGCCATCCTCCTTTCAACAGGCACCCCAACCACTCCGCTCATAGTGAAGAACCCCAGTGATCTCATGCACCGGAACTTCAGGGCGACTAACGCCATCTCCGTAATCAATCCACGCTGTCAGGACGCTTCCAGGAATTGTACAGTCCAGCAACAGAGGTTCTCAGAGCAAAGAAAAAGACTGCATTCTCCTGGGCAGGGTTTTCCCACGGGAGCACACAATTCAGCAGATGCTGGACTCCTGCCAGGTAATGGGATGCTTCCAACTCTGCATCTGATAAGAAGTGCCTGGAGAATAAAAGTCTTTTACTTCTCCTGCACCTTAAACAACAACAAAAGATAAACCTCACCACTCCCAGATACCACACAATTAGCATGAGCCTTTGCTACATGCAAGGAGATGGCCCCGATAAGCTTGTGGGTGATTTTTGCAAAGCTCTTGTTTGAAAAATGAAATTCCTTCAGCCACTGTGGTTCCACTGTACTTTCTTCAGGCAATTCCTTTGCAGGCAAGTATCTTCCTATGCCAGGTTTACTTAGATTTATAATGGTCACTGAGACAATGAAATTGTTTGCACTCACAGCAAACAATTGCTGTGAGCAATTGTTTTCTCGTTGAAGCATTTCATGCAGTTCATCCAGGGCAAGGCAACTCAAGGAAGCAGTTGGGCAAATGCAATGATGCTCATCTCACAGGCAGTTTTGAGGAATGACACATTTCTGGTGCCCTGTCCCCTGGCAACGCCACACCACACACAGACCCATGCATGGGAGAAATTAGTTCTCTTTTCTGCCTGCTGTCACAGTGCTCTCTGCCTCCCCGCTAGTCCGTGAGGTCTCCCAAGAGCAGGCCAAGAGCCATAGCTAATTGACCGCCTATATTCTTAACATCAAGCACAATGTCAGGAGCCCCCAAAATGTCAAGTGAATAAATGGCTAGTTAAATAATTAATTAATATGGCCTTTAAAATAAAGTCCTGTTGGCTTTTTTATGGACAGGGCCAGCGAAGTGAAAATCTCAAAGTAGATGACAGTATAGGTCAGGCTGAGAGTCCGTGTAGCTGGTGTTTCCTTCATCTGTCGTAAGATTAAAAGGATGGATCCACTGAGCAACTGTGCAATTCTGTTAGAAAACCTGCCAGCAACGCAAACCACTCCCACTGCTCTGGGGTCAGCGCTCTACCTCCCCACCTCGGCTGTAAGATGGGCTCGAAGACAGAACCTGCTGGGACGCCAAAGAGCGCCGTCTCCGGTCTCTCCTGGGGCCGATGCACAGCCCTTCAGTCAGTGGCCCACTGCCAATATTTCCCTCCATCAAAATCCCACAGCATGAGGCCTGCCTCTCGGAACTGACACATTCCTGTGTCTGACAAACCCTTCTCCTTCCGACAAGTGATGCTCATTCCCCACCAGTGTCATCATCACAATGACGACCCATGGTGTGAGTCTCACTGGGTTATGGCAAAAAGCAGCACGACATGGAGACACACCCACCCTCCCAAGCCCAGGCACAGACAGTGTGGCAGTCCAGCTCATCTCTTCTGCCTCCTACAGACTCAGCACCTCCTTCCCGAGGTCTCTTCTCTGTGGCCCTGCACAGAGGTTCAGGGTCAGGACCAAGGGGAGAGGACACGCGTCCATCCAAGCTTCTTACGATCACTCGAAAACTGACAACTCGGCCTCTAACCGTGTTCCATACATAGTAAGATCTCATCATCTGGAAGAGGACAAGGGAAAGGATTTTTACCTCAAATAAAGAGTAAATGAAAACACCGTGGCAATCATGATTCTAGAAACCCAATTTGGGAGAAGTGCACCAGAATTTTTTAGAGAGACACCAGATGAAAAATATTCATCTTCAAGGAGTCAAAATAAGGAAGGGTGCTTTGGATTATTAAAAAAAAAAAAAAACACTTAGCCCTGGCTGGCGTAGCTCAGTGGATTGAGCGCGGGCTGCGAACCAGGCATCGCAGGTTCGATTCCCAGTCAGGGCACATGCCTAGGTTGCAGGCCATGTCCCCCAGCAACCGCACATTGATGTTTCTCTGTCTCTCTCTCTCCCTCTCCCTTCCCTCTCTAAAAATAAATAAATAAAATCTTAAAAAAAAAAAACACTTAATGATGATTCCACTGGTTTTGAAACACTGGTGAAGCCATAGGAGAGAAACTTTTAAGTGTAGAACAGTGGAAACAGGCTATAATTCTCTATCACACACTGGAAGAATGCATGGCTGGGGACCATAGGACACAGGGGGGAAAAAAAGTCCTGTTATCCGTGCCCAAGATCAGAATCAATTGTGAGGCACCAAGCAGTAGTCTATGCAGACAAAAATATCGCCTGCATTCCTGATCAGTCTCAGACTGCAGAGCGGCTACACGGGCAACAGCAACGAGCTCTTTATTACGGAGCCCACAAGGAGGCATGCGGCAGGCTGAGAAAACACAGCTTGCCCCCGTAAAACTTTCAGCATGAAGACGCAGGTCAGAAGGTGTTTATAGGCAGACAAATCTCCTCTGGAGCCTCCATCTCTCCCCCATGCTCCACACAGACAAGGCGAAAAGAGATCGACTTAATTCCTCATCCTCCTCCTAAATTTCTTCACTTCCTCATCCCTAACCTCCTCTCCAGGAAGACACACCCTCCCAAGGAAGATGTGAATGAGACTAGGGTGTTCCGCTAATAGAAATCCCTCAACGCAAGAGAGGAACACCAATACTGGAGACAAGCAGTTCCTAGCCACATGGGTGTTACGCTCATTCGCCCCAGAAGAATCTGCTAAATGTTTACTTGGCTACAGTGTGCCTTAGCCATTAAGGGGAACAGCAACAGATGAGAAGAAGCTCAAATCTGCTGAGCACCTACAAACTCCAGGCATGGGCTGAGGGCTTCTGCATACATCGGACACCATTTTATGTAATCTGCACAATTCTGAGTGAGGAGCATTGGCGTCCTCTTTTTTCTTTTCGCGGATGCAGAAACAAAGGCTTGGAAAGGTTGTGCAGAGGGAGACCCAGAAGAGTTTACAGCCAGTTTACAATGCTAAATAAATCCAAATAACATCATCCTAAGGCCACAGCAACACCCATTGTCCGTTGTGACCACAAAGTGAACAGGAGGTGAACACGATGACGGTTAGGGTAAGATCCTGACACACACAGGACCCACCCCATGCAAATCTAGAAAAGCGACATGGGCGTGGGCACTGGAAAGCGGGGAGAGGTTCCAAAGATAAGGAAGGAAGTCAGAAGTCTTTGAACTGCTGCCCTGGAGGACACGGCTCTGATCAAGGGCAGGCCTTCCCATCAAGTGCCCTCCTGAACTGTGGCCAGTATCAGCACTCAGCTCCAAAAGGGCTAGTGGAGGAAGCTCCATCTGAGAGCGCTGGGTGGAGAGAGAGGGGAATGAATGTGGAAAAGCTTCCTTCTTTGTCCGCACTGCCCTGTAAGGGACATCTATTTATAGTTTACTACTGTCTTCCATGGCACAGGGTGACGACCAAAGCCAGGATAAGCATACACTGTTGCTATGATTCCAATGTCAATGCTAAACACTGATTCCTTTGAGACTTGAAAGACCTCCTCCCGGCCCATTCAAAAAGGGAAAGGCTTGGTCAACCAAATATTTAGCTATTGTATCATATCACAATCCTTGTTTCATTTTTAAAGAGGCACCCTTGTTTATCTTAGGGAAAAGTAAAGTGGTCCTTCATATTTTTACCATATAAATCTAATAACAATACTACCACCTACTGAAGGTGTTGGGGCGTTCCTACTAGATCCCACTTTTTGAGTTTTCCAAATCACAAAGCTGCCTCCCATGTGAACTTATTTGTATTCTAATTTTATAGGTGATGAAACTGAAGTTGGGGAACTTAAGTAAATGATGTATGTTTTCTCTCTGTCTTAAAGATAGTGGGATAAGGCTCAAGTCCAGGGTTCTTTGACTTTGAAAAAATACTCCAAATATTTCATCATGCTATCTGAAGAAATAGGCCACAGAGACACCTAGAAAATTCTGAAATGGCTCCCAATATCTTTGATCAAATGTCTCTCTCATATTGTGGGTCAAGCTGAGCAACCCTCCAAACAACCACGACTTCTGATAGCTTCTTTATTTTTTCCCTTGTGGACTCATAAGAAAAATATTTTTTTTATTTTGTCTTTTCCTTGTATGAGAAGGGAATAAAAGCACCAGGACCGTAGTTGTACTGGTACGTGTTTAACATGCAGACCTTCGGGTGGGGGTGGGGACACGGAACACCACTTTGCACAACCTGACGATTTCTGTGAGTCTAGGCAACCTGATCCACCGCTGCTCCATTTCTTTTTGCCGTATAATTACCACCTTCTAATACACCATATAATGTATTAATTCATTGCATTTGTACTTTTTGTCTCTTCCTTCCCTTGAGAAGGCAGGGATTTTTGTCTCTCTTGTTGGTTGAATATCCAAAGTGCTTAGGGCAGAAGCCACAACACAGTCGGCACTGAAACACTTGTTGAACAAATGAATGCCTCTCACCTCACCTGCCACTCCTCCTCAGCTAACACACTCTGTGAATGTCGTGAGGTCTGGGCCACTCAGCATCCTCTGTCACGTCCTCATTGTCCTGGGGATGGTGGGCACTGAAACGAAGGTGCTGTCGTGAACACGTGGATAGGATTTTCCTAATCTTGCCTCTTCTTCCAGAGCCACACACGTACATGAGTGACACCCTCTGTCAGCAGCAGCAGCAGCAAGTGCATGGAGACACCCTGAGCCAGGGAGGACGGGGGAGAGGAGGGTGGGGTGAGGAATGCGAAGCACACGTGCAGGTCAGAGATTCCGACGGTAACACAGGACAGCGCGTCAGCACAGCGGGAGCAGCCGAGGTGAGGGAGTGCGCGTTCCGGAATCCTGCGCCTGCACCATCTGGGAGGCAGCGATCCCACCTGTCGGCGACGGGCCTCCCCGAGCCAGCAAAAATAAACACATAAGAAATCCAGTCTTCACAGGAGTTTTCACCATGTGGTTTAGCTCCCTCTACAACCCTCCCCTCCAAGCGGGATGGGGAGGAAACTTTTCCATGTTAAATCTTTAGGACTGCAGAAAATGCTGTTGTTGGAGTTGGGGTTTTTAATTTTCTCTCCCATTTTATGAAACAGATGGTTTAAAATGTTTAAAAGACACTGAAAGCCATAGTTGGACATGTGTGCTCGCTCCTAGCCATCCAGGCAGGGTTCCCCTGTGTGCTCCGTAGAGTTGGTCTGGGTGCACGTGAGATGTGACTGGTACATGAAATCTAGGCTCCAGCACCAGACTAGGCTGCAACAAGTGAGAGAGACCACCCACCGTGGCGCAGAGGAGGCAAAGATATGGGATCCACGTGTCTACCAGGGAAACTTCTGTTCCACTCCTCACCTTCACGTGCCCTTGGAAACCGTCCTCACAGTTGATTTTTAAAGCACTCACCTGTAACCAGGAGCAGTTGTAATTTTGCTCACATATCCATGTACCAAAGATGCTACTTCTGAATCGCATTAGTCTTGACTTCTCTTTAGACTTGAAGGGTGTTCTAACAGCATGATTACCTACGTAGAAAATCCAATGGGACCTACTAACAGGCTCCTAGAGATAGTGAGCTTACCGAGTTTGCAGGGTACTTGTACAAAAATAAAAAATATTTCTACAAACCAAAAACAATTGGAAATTGAAAATTTTAAATACTTCTTACAATAAGAGTAAAACATACAAAATACTTAAGAATAAATATCACATAATATGTGGAAAACCTAAAATCTACAAAACATTGCAGAGAGAAATCAAATCAAATTTAAACAAATGGTCAGATATAATATGTTCATGGGTCGAAAGACTCAATTTTTAAGGTACCAATTCTCCCCAGATCAACCTGTGGACTCAATACAATTCCAAACAAAATCCCAGCAGGATTTTTATAGAAGCTGGCAATCTGATTCTGAACTGTATCAGGAAATGAGAAGGACCTAGCATAGCCAAAGTGATCTGGAAAAAGAAGAAAGTTGGAGAAACAACACCCCCTGATTTCAAGCCTCTTCATAAAGCTACAGCAATCTAGACAGTGTGGCATTGGCATCGACAGGGACGAACAATTCAGTGGAACATATATGTGTTTCATCTATTGGACATCTGTCTTTTTTTATTTAGTTGTAATTGACATGACATAATAACAGTTTCAGGTATAAAACATAATGGTTCAACTTTTGTATGTGCTGTGAAATGATCACCACAGTAAATCTATTAACATCCATCACCATATAGTTACAAAAAAATTCTTGTGATGGAAACCTGTAAAATCCACACTCTTAGTGACTTTCAAATATATGACACAGCATCATTAACCTCAGCCACCGAGCTGTGTGTTACATCTCCAGGACTTACTGAGAACTGGAAGTTCCCCCACCTCCCAAATCCCAACTCTGGCAACCACTAATCTTTGTACCCACAAGCTCAGGGGGTTTCTGTTGTTTTTTTTGCTTTGTTTTGTTTTTTAGCTTCCACATACAATGAGATTCCACACATCCGTCTTTCTCTGTTGGACTTATCTTATTTAGCACAATGCCTTCAAAGTCCATCCATGCTGTCATGAATGGCGAGATTCCTTTCTTTTCATGGCTGAATAATATTCATATTTGCATACATATGAATATCTATTATCCATGCATACTATTCATAAATATATCACATTTTTGTACCCACCCATTAATGGACACTTAGGTTGCTTCCATATCTTGACTCTTGTATATAAAGCTACAATGGACATGGGGTACATATATCTTTTGACTTACTCTGTTTTCTTCAAAAAACATCCAAGAGTGGAATTGTTGGAACAGGTGGTAGTTCTAATTTTAGTTTTTTGAAGACTCTCCATACTGCTTTTCATAGTGGCTGCACCAATTTGCATTCCCACCAACAGTGCGAAAAGGTTCCCTTTTCTCCACATCCTCGGCAACACGTGATTTCTTGTCTTTGTGATGACAGCCATTCTGACAGGTGTGCTGTCTCACTGTGGTTCTGTGGCTTTGAGCTGCGTCTCTCTGACGATGACTGGCTTTGAGCACCTTTACAGGCACCTGCTGGCCACTTGCATGTCTTCTTTGGAAGAACGTCTTTCAGATCCTCTGCCCAGTTTTCAATCAGATTCTTTGAGTTTTAATATTGAGTTCTAGGAATTTTTTATGTATTTCGAATATCAACCCCTTATCAGACATAGATTTGCAAATATTTTCTCCTGTTTGGTGTGTTGCCTTTTCATTTTGCTGATGATTTCCTCTGCTGTACAGAAAGCTTTTTAATTTGATGTAGCCCCACTTACTTAGTTTTGCTTTTTCCTCCTTTAAGTGTCAAATCCAAAAAAATCATCAGCGAGGCCATTGTCAAGGAGCTTACTACCCATGTTTTCTTCTAGGAGTTTTATGGTCTCAGATCTTATGTTGAGACCTTTGGTCCATTTTGAGTTCACGTTTGTTCACATCTAAGGTAGGGTCTAGGCTCATTCTTTTGCATGTGTCTGTCCAGTTTTCTCTACACCATTTATCAAAGAGACTGTCCTTTCCCCAATGGATATTTTTGGCTTCTTTGTCATAAATAAATTACCTATATATGTATGGGTCTATTGGGGCTCTCAATTCCGTTCCATTGATCTGTGTGTCTGCTGTTATACCAATACCATACCATACTGTTTTTATTACTATAGCTTTGTAATATAGTTTGAAATCAGGGTGTGTGAGGCAACAAATTTTTGACAAGAGTACAAAAGCAATTCAGTTGACAAACAATGCAAGTTTTGACAAATGGTGCTGGAACGATTGGCTAGTCACATGCACAAGTTAACTTTTTACCTTATACAAAATTAACTGAATCACAGACTCAAATGACAAACCTAAAATTACAAAACATACAGAAAAAAAGCATAGAAAATCTTTGTGACCTAGGGTTAGGCAAAGATCCCTTAGATACAATAACTAAAGTATGATCTAAAAAAGAAAAAAAATGGCAATTTGGACTTTATCGAAACTTAAAATTTCTACTTTTGAAAGATTGGTCATAAAATGAAAAAACAAGCCACATGACTAGGTAAAATATTTTCAAATCATATGTTTAATAAAGGACTTGTATCCAAAATGCATAAGGAACTCTCTAAATTCAATAATAAGAAACACTTGAAATTTTTTCAATGGGCAAAAGATTTCAAGAGACACTTTACCAAAGAAGACGTGCAGGTGGCAAATAAACACACGAACGTGTTAAACATCATCAGTCATTAGATAAATACAAATTAAAGCCACAGTAAGCCCTCACTGCATGCATACTAAGTTGGCTCGAATGTAAAACACTGCCTGTAGTAAGCGTTGGTGAGGATGTGGAGGAACTGGTAGGAATATATGAAATGGTTCAACCACTTTGGAAAACACTTTGACAGCGTCTTCAAAAGGGAAGCATCCAGTTTCTTAAAAAGTTAGCATTCTATGATCCAGTCATTCCACTCCCAGGTATTGACCTAAGAGAAGTAAAACCATATGTCCACTCACACGCTTGGACAGGAACGGTCCTCGCAGCCAGAGTGTTCACAGCAGAGCAGTGTAGCGGCCAAAAGTTGGAAGCAACCCAAACGCCTATCAACAAGTGACTGGATAAACACATTGTGGCATATTGATACAATAAAAATGAATGAAGTATTGATATATGCATAACATGAATGGGTCTCAAAATAATCACTTTGAGTGAAAAAAGTCAGACCAAAAAAGAGAGTGAACGTATTGTATTTATACAAAATTCTAGAATATGCAAACTAATCCATAGTGACAGAAAGCAGATCAGTGGTTTCCTAAGGGTGGGGGGTTTCAGAGGGGGTGGGAGAGGGAGATTCCAAAAAGACATGAGGAGTTTTGGGAGATAATGGATATGTTCATTATTTTTACTGTGGTCATGGTTTCATAGGTATATACATGTCAAAACTTATCAAATTGTATACTTTAACTATGTGTAATTCACTATATATAAGTTATACCTCAATAAAGCTTTTTCTTTTTTCATCTCAAATAAACTTAAAAGAAAGAAGAGTATTCTGAAAAGGTGCCAGTATCCCTAAGAGAGGTCACACCTTGAGCCTTATTAGCTAATACTTTATGAAGGACAAGCCCCATAATTTTTCCAAGAACTTGCCCTAGTGACACATTTAGTGGACAACTCAAAACTCTAACAAGTGTGTGCAATGGCACATGATGACTGACCTACTCAGGGATGCTTCTTTTTACCCGAAGGTGCCACTGACGTCCATCTGAAATGAAAGTCTGGGCCTGGCCTGGAGTCATTTTCCTCACTACTGTTATTCCTTATCTGTCTTTCTCTCCTCTTTCCACACAGATCCCCGAAGCAAAAAATCAACCAATTCCAAAAAAAAAAAAAAAAGAAAACTTCCTGGAAGTCAGTCAGTCTCCTTAACCTCTTCCTCAAGACCAGGCAAGGGAGTGAGGATGTCCTGCCACCCTTGGGGGCAGCTGTGTGCCTGCCCTGTGGCTCCCGGAACTATGAAGAGGACATCCGGTCCCCAGCAGAGGCGTTCTCAGGCTTGAGGTCCAGCTCGACGGTCCATGCCGACTGCAGCGATCCCACTGCTCAGAAATGAAAGCTGAAGAGACTGAGCAAATAAAAATGTGCCGTGTCCTCATATTTTCAAATAGTGCTTAAAGGTTCCCCGATCCATACGCGTGCTGATATATGATGCTCTGCACCCCAGGGGTGCCCGGTGTTGGCCAGGGATGGACTCAACGGGGAGCGCTCCCAGAGCCAAGTTGCGTGAGGGAAGGAAAGGGCACCGCCTCTCTCTGCACTCTTTTCATTAAAGAGGTGAGGGGTTTCTGGCAGCCAAGTTTCAGGAGAGGACTCATCCATCAGCCAGGGGAGGCCACTTCAAACCCTGCTTCCTGCCACAGAACATCCTAATTCACGACGAAATTGAAGGTGAGCTGTAATGCACACACAGCTGGCCCCTGGGGCAGGCAGCCCTCAGCGACCTTGACCTCCTAGCACCGAAATGAGAGGAAACTGTGACCCTGAGCTGACATGTCCTCAGAGCATTGCCCGACTTTTCCAACACAGGGACCACAGCTCGATGATAATGGGGCTTTGAAGTGTCCGGCCCCAGGCCGGGAAACCTTGCAAGTGTCCTTTGGAGAATACCTGCTTTAGATTATTCCCCGCTTATAGGAAGCCACACGTGCTAACTTTAGCATTTCTCCTGCCTTCAGGATGAGGGGATCTCAGGCTGATTGATCTCCAGCTTGTTCTTTTGGCTCAAACCTAAACAGCAAGACTACTGGCTTGGGCGGTTTTGTTTGGACTTTTTTTTCTTCTCTTTCTGCGTTGCTTTCCAACCCTGCGTATATTTATGTTCTTCAGCTCTTTACGCCAACTGCCATGCGTCACTGTTCTCACGTCCCATGGGACTGTCTACGTCTCCTTGCAGGGCGTTTATTCAAAAGGTGCTCCTGCAGTGGAACCCTAAACCCACGCCAGACAAGACACAGGAAAGGTCCCTGCAAACAAGAAGTATCACCCACCTCCCCAACGCCAGCAGTGCCGAGGCTGAGCAGCACTGCTTTAGAGTGGTGGCGATTAAAGGATGCCTTTGACCAGATTTGAGAAATTAGGAGAAGGAGCAGGGGTTTTTTTAAAGAATATGATAAGCTCTTTGTGTTCCAGGTCCACAGCATACATACGGGTTGAAATGTTCAGGAAGCAGGAAGGCAAAAATTATGGAAACATAAGCTGATCGACGTGGTTGGTGGAGGTGGCAGTGTGTACGGGGGCAATAAATGGTAATGGAAAAAATACAATTACATTTTTTTTTCTTAGTTTTGAAATTTCACCCAAACACAGAGTTTTGCTTGAAAGTTGGCACCAGCATGTACGATCACCATGTTTTCAGCAAATATATCCGATTCTCTGACCCTTGGTTTTCTCTGCATGTTAAAATTATTCTCATATCGTTATAATGTGAAGTAAATGAAAAATATAGGGAAGCTCTAATACAATGTTTGGCACAAATTAAGTGTTCAATAAACACTTTCCTGTTTCTGAAATTAATATTACACATTTGTTTCACAGTATATATTTATTGAGTATCTAGTATGTGCCAGACAGACCAGGTTCCTACTGGGAAAGGAAAGGAAAGAAAAGGCCTGTCAAAGGACCTCTGTAAATTAGCTAATGACTGAGGAAGGTCAACACCCAAGTTAAGGACTCGGAACAGAAGGCTGCCTCCCAGGAGACCACTCCAGTGTATCTGTCCCTCGGGGTCAGCTCTGAAGATACCCCCAGGTCAGTACAGATTTCCGGTCAGGGTGGGGGAAGAGGATGGAAACCCACTTCAGGCCACAAAGAGACCCAAGTGATTCCCCGAGGGGTGAAAGCTTTACCTCCTGAACCTGAACTGGAGCTGTCCCCAGTTCACAAAGCCATTGTTGCCTAATCCTAGATCCACAATGATCCAAAATGATCTGGAATGATCTGGAAGTGGAGGGTGCCCTGAATTGGATGTAACAATATCCAGTGGCCATTACAACTGGCCATTGGCCATTACAACTGTATTTACAACTGGTGTTACCAAGAGAAAGCAAATAAGGTATCCCTTACTGGAAAATGAGTCATAAAATTTAGGGGAGAGAATAGCCATTAGGGTCGATTGCATATTTTTCAGTGTCAGCTGTTGTTTCATAGCCTTCCTAGGTGATGGTCGGCCCTTGGATTTGTGGCAGCCACCAGACATGGCACTGGGGATAAAAACAAGAGGCAAGACCCCTGCCAGTGGGAAGTTGAGGACGGATTCAGGGAGAGATGACACAGAAATCAAAAGACAAAGACAGACCATGGAGGCTGGGCGAAGTGTTGTGCGCTAAGTCCGCTCCTTCTCCCCCCACCAGCTCTCTCTGAGCCCCCACCAGCTCTCTCTGAGCCCCCACCCGCTTCCACCTGCAGGGTCTTGGGGCATCAGCAATGCAGGACTCTGTTCAACAAGCCCTCCTAGGGCGGACTTCCTTTGCTATGTGGCGGTGTAAGGAAGACTAGAGACAGCTCTGGGCACAGAGAGCTACCAACAACTTAAACACAACTACAGTAATAAAAACAACTTAAGAACACACACAGAGAAACACGCAACAGTCCAGCCTGGGCCGAGCTGTGTGAGCTAACACACGGGCAGTGGAATAAAAGTTCACCAACCTTTTTCATTCTCTGCCTAACTGGTTCTTCACCCCAGATAACTTTGGAGCTGCTTTGGCATGCTGTTGAATTCAGAGAACTGAAAATCACTTAGAGAGGTAACTAAGGAAAACGGTAGTAAACACAGAAGCTTCCAAGCATACATATCCTTTGACCCTATGTATGTATTTTGTCCCATAAACTAAAATACAAGCATGTCTTTTGCCCACTAGTTCTCTTAGGAAGATTCCTCTTGGAAGGTCTGGATTTACCTCCGAGTTAAGCTCTGGATGCTGACCAATCTCGTCTATAATTAAGAGAGCAACGCCCCAGGCACACATGCCCTCAAGGTCCCCACACCAGTGGGGTCTGGCAGAGCCCCCCCAGTAGTCCGCAACCTGGCCAGAGTTACCTACTGTGCATGTCAGCCCTGGGCCTTGGCTAATTGTTTCACATGCTGAGTCATTCCAGGCAACTGATTCACTGTCATCTCGCCTACCTGCCATGGGCAGGTCAGCTCTCCCACACCTGGTTCTCGTTCTAGGCTCGCATGCATTGTGCTGTGTGATTCTTACCAACCCATAACCCCCCTGAACTTCCTCATCATCACCAATTAAAGAGTAATTATAGTTTCTTCTTCCTAAGGCCAGGGTCTAGCATTTACTTAATTATAAAGATTATAATTTGGCTCAGGACTATGGGATTTGTGACAAGGATTTCTATAATGAGATAATCTACCACTTTCCCCACCTTAAGAGCCATTCCCAACACACAGCTAACACAGAAACAGAGTATGTATGGAACCGTGGCACAGGTTGTACCTTCTAAAGAAACATTGCTCCAGGACATAGCGTTGGCAAAGGTGGATCCATGCTGCTGGGAATCAGGGAAAGCCGGCGTGTTGGAGGGTGCCGGTGCCAAGACGGAGGCGGGCCGGAGGGTGGTGGGGAGGCAATTAGCAAAGAGCAACGGAGCAATCTGGAAAGTAGGCCTAGAGCCAGATTATAAAAGTCACAGTAAATAGTTTTTACTTTATTCTCAAGGCAATGGGGAGTCATCAGATGCTTTTTTAGCACAGTGGAACGAAGGGAAGGAGGGAGAAAAGGGTGGGGGAAGATCTTTAATCCAAAGCCACAGTCACAGGAATAGCAGATGCTAATAGTGGGAGTCCCAGTGGGTGCACTGTGCACCGGACGGGGAGGAAGAGACGGAGCGACGAGCCCAGTCACTGCCGGGTCACAAACAGGAGGGTGAGAGCTGCGGATGGAATGAGGTCAGCCGGTGACTGTCTGCAGACCACGAATTACCCACCTGGTCTAAGAGTGGGAAAGTTCAAGTGCGTTTCAGGCAGCAGCTCTAACATATGAACAGGACTCAAGTGTTGGGCTTTGTGTTACCATTCAGCACTGGTTTATCAACTGTATCTGCCTTCTCTATTACACGTTTTTTTCTATGTGCGTTACTTAAAAAGGCCCTTTGGCATTTGTCTGTGTCCCCTCGGAGGATTAGGGGTAAGTCAGGTCAGTATTCTGCTGCCGTGAGCCAGAGGACTGAAGAAAGACAGAGTGGGGGTAGAAAGAGGGCAATCGCCAGGGAGGATCTTAGCATCAAGACCTTTTGTGCATCTATTTCTGAGCCTGGAATCAAGCTCATCTTTGTGAGGCTTCCCTTTGGGGTTTAAAATCACGTGACCTGAACAACTGACAAACAGGGGCTAATAGATATGCCTCCGTCTCTTGGTCCTGCCTTTTCTGGAATAGCTTCCTCCATTAGTTCCCCAGAACTTTCTGACATGTTTGTGTAAGTGAAGGGCACAGACTCCAAAGGAGAAGAGCCCTATGGCCCCTGCTTCTCTTCAACACCAGGGGAGAGGGATGGCCAGAGCTTCGTCGAAGACGGTGCTGAACGGTCCTCAGCCTGTGGGTCTACCAATAACCCAGATGACAGTGGCAGTCTGACCTGCCCACTCCTCCAGCCTCATCTCATACGATGTGCGCACACATCCTTTCCGTTCCAATCACACTGAACCGCTTTCGGGCCCACCCATCTGCTGTCCCTTCACATTCCTGCCCCACTGTGTCTCTACCATTGTCCCCAGTGGCCTCCGCCCCCCGCCCCATCCCCTTCTCTGCCCAGGGAAGCCCTACGTGCCTCTCATCAGGAATGATGGAAGGAGTATTCACGTTTACTTTGCAGGACTATGGTGAGAATCAAGAGCGATTGCCCGTATCATGTTCTCAGAACAGCATCTGGTCTGCTGTGAGCACTCAGCGCACCTGAGCTGTTCTCATCACTCTTCTTTCCAGATTCAGTTCAAGCACCACCACTTACAGGAAACCTCCCGGGAGTCCTTTCCTCCCCGGGAGGTGCCCATGCCAGGCATGCTCAGGGCACACTGAACATGTCTCTACGACAAAAATGACAATATGTACGGACAGGCCTTTGTGGACTGCCGTGTGCAGACACTGCCCTACGTTCTCGCGATAACACTGGGAGGGAGTCATACGATGACTCTCATTTTGGGGGAAGGGCAGACGGTCAGGCTGACCTCTTTTTCCAAAGGTTTACAGCCAGGAGGTGGCTGCAGCGACACCCAGAGTGCTCTGGTGACAGCGCCAATGTCTGATACTTTCTCATGCCAAATTTTATTTGCTATTTTGCCGTACTGTTATTTCTCCCCACCACATGACAAGTTCTTTAAGGACAGAGACCTGTTCTGCTGTGGTTGTTTTGATGATTTTCCCAGGCCCTGGCCCTGTGCCCAATACAAAGCCCTTGTTCAATCAATGTTGGGTAAATTACTATATTTTTATTATTATATTGTTTATATTATTATGTCCAAATTCCCATCACACGAAGAAGGAAGTGAAGACGACAGTGTGTTAGGCTGATCCAAGGGGTGGTCGTTCCCATTTCCTGTCTGCATTGTACGGTTAAGACCAGGCTCTGGACCCCACCGGGTCCCGCCTGCCTAAAGTTCCGCAGCAACCACAGCCTCTTCATTCTCAGAAACCAAGGCACAGTGTGGTCGACGGCTGCGCAAATGCAGCAGAGGAAACTGCTCGGACAGGACCTGGCTGTTCCCTGTGAAAAAATCTACTTAACAAGGAAACACACTAGAGCTGACTCAGGCCTGGATGGCCTTCCCTCTCCTTCCTGCCAATCCGTGTCCATCACCCCTCTGAACTCCAACGCCCCTAAGAGGTGCTCCCCGACACACCACACCCACGTGGGAATGCAGCACATGCTGTCTCCACATTCCTGCGGTTCTCAGGCAGACGGTCGAGACCATGTTAGCATGTTCTTCTTCATATGTTAACCCCCAATTTAGCCTCTGGGTTTCATGGTTATAGTTTCATGCGTGTTGGGAAATGGAGCCTGGTTATGATGGGCTGGGGAGAGAACAGGCAGAGGGGAAGTCTAGACAATGAGTGAGCCAAGTTCAGAGAGCAAGTGTAGACAACGGTTTCAAGAGCAGCTCGTCAGAGAAGCAAAGGCACAAGGAAGTAGTTAGAGGGATGCTGGGAAAGGGGCAGGCTATTAACAGATGGGCATTGTAGGAGCCACCATACTGCCCAAACAACCTTGGCCCCAAGGGAAGGTCAAGAAAACAAGGAAATGGAAAATGCAGAACTAGTATAACGGAATGTTAGGCAAGGGCAGTAATAGTTCCTTGAGGGTAAGCCAAATAAGGTTAGGAAGTTTTTTTTTAAAAAAAGAGTCAGCAGAATCTGCCCGCCAAGATCTGCCCGCCAACAGCAGCCCCCACCAATCAGAAACTTTTGCCTTGTTTGACTAAGCCAATAGCTAACCGCCACATCTGCTTCTGTATCCCCAGCTTGCTTGCCTGCTCCTATAAAAACCCAGTAGTCTGTAAGCCAGGTGCGACTTCCATTTTGGCAGCTCTGCGTAGCTGCGAGACTACGGTCTCATTTGGGAAGCTCGCCCCTGCGCAGGTTAAACTTGGCCAATAAATTTAACATCAAACTGTTCTCAGTGTTTGAAGATTCCTTTGCTCGCAATTTGAATACAACAGGCATCACTGAGACTGATTTGTGTGGTGACTAGGGACAAAGAAGGGGTAAATGAGGGGCCATGTCCTTTGGAAGGAATGATCGGGGGATGTTACCTGTGGTAAGAGACCCGCTGTGACTTGAGGCTCTGTATCCCCATGTAGATACAGATGCAGGTATACAGGTAGGAGTGAGGGGATGCTGCTCTGGCTCCTGCTCTATTCCCTGCGAGGCAGGAGGGTGAGACTGGGAAAGTCACCTTACTAGGAACATCCAGGAGGATGATCAGGCCGAGAGGAGGGTCCTTTCGAGATCTGTTGTCATCACAGATGTGTGATTCCTTCCAATCACCCTCAGGGGCTCAGAGGTGGGGGCAGTGCCTTTAGGCAGTTTATGATTCTAAGTGCTGGGTCCCACATTCAGGAAGCTCAAAAGAAGCAAAGAAGCTGGTCCCTGCTTTC
>PVIA01004860.1:87348-102532 GCA_004024845.1 Tonatia bakeri | reverse complement strand
AAGGCAGGCTGGATTTGGTCCATGGGCCATTATCTGCCAACCCTGGTCCCAGACCAGCGCTGGGGACTCAGACTGGGAGGGAAATACACGGCCCAAACGAACCCTCATTGAGCACCTGGTAAGTATACAGGCACTACACCCGAAGAGTCTAAGTTACCCAGAGATCATGCGAATTTACCAAGTAAAAGTTCAAAAGACAAGTCAACTAAGATTCCCACGTGGCTTATAAAATGATCTCACCTTTGCATCAGTCAAGCATATGCCATCAAACTCCCCACCCGTGGAAGTTACCAGCTTCAGAATGTAGAGCCTATTTCAAAGGCAAAGGAGAAGAACCCTCGGTATCTGCTCAGCGCAGTGTCTTTAAACCTCCATAACTTTGTTATTTTGAAACCAACTTTCTTCAAACAAGGCAAAGCACACATTCCTTCCTCGGAATTAGGTACCAGCAAGGCCAAGTTTGAAATTTCCAAACAAAGCTGCTTTTGAGTAATCCAAAGACAAAAAAGCATTTGAAAAATTTCTGAACTGCTGAAAAAAAAATGCATTTCTTTCACCTTTAGATAACTCTGAAATGGGTAAATGGACCCTCCTTTCCTGTCCAAAATAAATCCACTTGGGGATGAAACTGAGTAAGAGAAGCCAGAGGAATCTTCCACGGATTCCTTCCATTAATTGCTACCGATGCCAGGGGCTTCAGAGAAAAAAAGAACTGAAAATTAGGAGACATGGGTCTCTGACTGCTGGTGGGCTGCTGTCCCTTCTCATTATCACGCATTCCCTGTAAAAATGGGCCCCTGGTCAGAGGTAGGAGTAGGACCGTGCAAAGGCCTCTGATGACACAATGCCCTCATTAACCTCGATAATGGTGGAAAGTCCCAGCTCAAGCAGAGTGGGGAGGGCACCCACATGGCAAGGGGGTCTGGGCAGGCAGGACCGATAAAATAAGTACGCTTTATCTAGTGATGGTGCACTAGGCTGCCAGAGCCCATGTTTGCAAAGCAGGAGGGAGGATTTATAAATCTGGAAAGAGAGAAAACCAGACTGCCCTACTGTGCGCTGCTGCATTGGAACTGAAGGTATCAAGTAAACTCTTAGTTTGCAGGACAGATGTAAGTGTGCGTGTGCATACGTGTGTGTCAGTGTAGGTGGCCGTGCGTACATATATCCTGTGGCTCTGTCTGCTGAGAGAGCAACACCCCCAAAGCAAGCAATGCAGCCAGCACTCTGATCTTCTAAGTGCTGCTCTCCGCTATAAACAACCGGGGTTCCTGGAGGAGTGGCCGGTTCCACGGCTACAGCCGGACCAAGGGGAAGATAAGATGAGCCTAGAGCCAGAGGTGAGGGAATACTCAAAGAAAGCCAGGGACCTGGCAAACGGACCCAGAAAGCAGATTGAAGCGATGCCCGCTGGCCAAATCTAGGACAATGTGGGCATTCAAACAAATAATGAGAGCCATGAATGATAACCCACTGAACAAAAGGAAACTGTGAGTCCATTCAGATATAAATAAATGAACGAATAAATTAAAAGTCTGATGAAGAACGGGATGTTTGCCTAGGGCTAAAGTAACTCCCTACAGCATATTTATGAACTGCAAGGAACGTTTGGAGAGAAGTGCTAAGAACAATTGGGAAAAAAATGTTTACAGTGGAGAAGTCTGGCAGACACCACCTTAATCAAGTTATCAAAATGACCAACATCAGTAAAAATTAAGTTGACATTGGGCACCGCCTGGTAGGATGCAATAATGACAGACTCACGGGCGGAGGGAGCAGGGACAGGGAAGTTATGCTAGGCAACAACAAAAAAAGCAACCTGGCTGTTACACTGTTACCTTCTCTTAGAGTGTGGCAGACGCCTACCAGGCAACGACCTAGCTGGCTAGCACTGATCTCGCGATTCTTGATTGACTAGATGAAGATTCCAGGTTAGGGAGAGCTGAAATTGTGATTAAATTAAGCCTCGGTTTGGTGACATGGGGCTTAACCTAAGTGAGTCCATTTGGGGCCTATTGTCTTGTTTTTAACACCTTTTAGCAAGGCTCTCTCCCAACACACCAAACCAGACGTTTACTAAAAATACCACATAGTGTAATGGACTTAAAATGTCAACAGCAGGAAAACGGGCCATTTTTTTTAATGAATCATGAAATTTTCTGCCAAAATGTTGAACTAACTGGATAATTTTTGACACATCCAAAATCAACTGAGAAGGGAGCTAGGACACACCCCTCACCCATGACCCCTGCTTCAGGCTGAGTCGGATGCCCTCCCCACCCCCGTCCTTGGGGCCGCACCCCCACCCTACCATGCTCCCTTGTGTCTGACTCCTTTGATCACAGGGAACAGAGATCCAGTCTAGTGGCCTCAGGATATGAAGGTTCATTGTAAGAATGTGCACAGTAAGGAAGAAAAGGGGGGTGTCGGCCAAGAAGCTAGCCTTTGGTACAACTCAGGAAAAGATGAACAACCAGGCCCCGTGGGGAACACTGAAATGGAGAGGCGAACTGAAGGGCTGTTCTCAATCCAGAGCAATCCCAGCGATCTTAGCAGAAAGTTAATGGGTTTTTTATTCTATGCCCCTGCCCTTAATCTTGCTCAATGACTCTGCGCTTCCTGCTTCTCTGAGTGCTTACCTCCCACTTCCCACTGTGGGTGACATACGACCGTATTTTGCCATGAATAATGCACACTTTTTTTTGCCCAAATTTTTGAGGGAAAAATAAGGATGCACATTATACGTGGGTAGTACTACTTCCATAACTATATAAAAGTTTTTAATTCTTTTTTTTTTTTAAGATTTTATTTATTTATTTTTAGAGAGGGAGGGGAGAGGGAGAGAGAGAGAGAGAGAAACATCAATGTGCGGTTGCTGGGGGACATGGCCTGCAACCTAGGCATGTACCCTGACTGGGAATCGAACCTGCGATGCCTGGTTCGCAGCCCGCACTCAATCCACTGAGCTATGCCAGCCAGGGCAAAGTTTTTAATTCTTTTATTTATGCTTATGCATTGAAAGTGTAACTCTAGAAAGCAATATCAATACACATATGCAAAACAATACCCTAGAATACAATAATCAGTTTTGTTTCTAAATATAAATTTAAAAAATGGATTAAAAAATTAAAACAAAAGATTTTTTTCCCTGAAATTTTGGGCTAAAAACATGGGTGCGCATTACACACAGCAAAATACAGTAATCTCTCCTTTCTTAGTAGCTCTGCCTATTCACTGATTCAGCTTCATAACCTCCCCTTGCTCTTGACATCCCCTTACTACAGCTGTGCGTCAGAGCCCAGTTCTACACTTCTTCACCTTCAGTTCCCTGCCATTGACAAAATTTGTCCTGCTTCCCGGCTACACATTCCTGAGAAGGACGCCCTGCTTGGGCAGCTCTTCTCATCAGAGCATCTTAGCCGTTCAAGACGGGACAGCAGCCTTCAGGCTGGTGCCCTCCTCCTGTTACTCTAAAGCTGAAAAGCCAGAGGGAGAGGCCATGAGCACTTATTTGAGATCACGGAACTGCACTTTGGGGGCAGATTTTAGGCAAAAGCCCAAACTATTTCCTGATTACAGGATGAAGCAAGGGGTTTTTATGAGAAAAGGAAGGGAAATGATACATAAGTGGAAGACATTTCTATTGGTGTTAAATCTTTACTTATACATGGCTAGTTACTGAGCTCCTTTCTTCAGAAAGAATGTCCTTAATCACCAGGCTTTCTTGTTCGCTTTGCAAACAGTTGTTTGTAAGACGGCTGCTTTTGGCTCCGTGCGAAGGTTATTTTGCCCAGTTCAAACACTCCAAAGGTTTGGAGAGGGAAGACATGCAGGCAGTTCCTCTCAAATGGATGCCCTGGCTCTATTTTAAAATGCCTCTGCTTACATCCACTTTTCACACTATCTTTATACTCGGCCGTGCTTAGGAGAATGAAGACACACGGTTCAGAGCATGGCCAGCTAGGCCACCCCAGCAGCAGCAGCTCAGACTGGAGCACTGTGCCTGGGAAGGGGCTGTGAGCAGGCACAGAGCTCGGTCACCTGGTCAATACTTAGCACTTAGCAGGCATGGGCCATGGTTACATGTTCAATACTTAGCAACACTAATATATCTATTAGTTTAATATTTAGACAACCTTATTGAGTTATGATAACTGCCTTCCTTTGTAATTTCATGTGCTTTATTTTATGCCTCTAAAATCATTATTCTGAGAAGGCTCCCATAGGCTTTTCCAGACTGCCAAAGGAGTTGAAGGCACAGAAAAGTGTAAGACACTCTGCCCTAAACCCATACCATCTTGAGGGTATGGATCCTGTTTCACTCTCTACTGTGTCCCAGGGGTCCAGCACAATGCCTAGCCTGGATCAGGCATTAAAACATTTACAGAAATTATGAATAACTATATCCCTAGTACCCAAAGCTGTGCCTGGCCCATGGAATGTACATCATGAAAGTTATTAAATGAATAATAACTCAACCTCTGAAGCCCCAACTTGCTGGCACATCACCTCCCTCCTCAAGCCTCATCCAGTTGACTCTCCATTCCAGCATACCAAAGCAAAAAAGAAAAAAAATATCAGAATGGCTGGTACAGTGTCAACAATTGACTTTTACAACAATGCAAAATCCTCGGTCACTCATAAATCACTTCAAGATAAACACCAGGTCCTGAAGCAAAGCGCTGCCAGGTTAAGGGACAATTCCGGAATCTAATGAGAGCTTCCTGATATCCAGAGGGCCCTTCTAGGGGGAGCTCTCCAGGGCTGGGGATGGGTGTGTCATTTAGCCCTCCTTGGCCTAGGCCCTGCCCAGCACATATTTTCAAGCCAGCTAGTGAGAGCCAAGGAGGCAACCTAAGGACTTGGACAGGTTTCTTCGTGTGCAGAGTGAACTGGCTCCTGTGGAGAATGAACCTGTGACCTTGCATTCCTTAACCCCGTAGCCTAACCAGCTGAGCTAACCACCTTGACCACCTGAATGGACTCAGAGCCCCCCAGGGAAAGAGCAGAGTACAGAAGACACGCACAGGAAGCCATGGGCATACAGAATTTAGCAGAGAAAATTCTTGAATAACATCCTTGCCACTTTACTTCCTGCTCATAACAGCGGCAAAGGACTTCAAAGCGACCACCTCCTTCCTTACCCCACCCAAGCCCTGACCCTTGAGTGCATGGCAGCAAAGAGCCAGGAAGGTCATGTCCTCAAGTGTCTTGCAAGATCACTGGCAATGATACCAAGAGCTAACCCAGATCTTTTTGCTACAATATATTTTGAGTTTTCTTTTGCCAATTTTATATGAGCTTTCCTTTTGATCCACCCAGAAGAATATCAGAGGACCAGGGTTCACATTCTTCTCTCCCTCCCTAGGAAAACCCTTCCCTCCTGGATACGGGTACCATCCACGGCTCTGATGTGACCTGGTTGATGGGGACCTCCAGATGGTTTTGGATGCAAAGAAACAGTACAAAGCATTTTGCCTCTTACTTAATTCAGAGGGATGAATGTTTAAAAACTATTTAAAACACCCTGATTTTAACTGCCTTCAGAATTAGTCCTTAAAAGTTGCACGATATATAAGTTAGAGAGATTCGTTAAGTGAGGGGAATGAGTAGGTTGATCCATAAAACAACTATTACTAGGGGGTGATTGATCAGGCCAGCCCATTGTCACTGCTGTCATGCCGGAGAAAGGTTCAGTGGGATGCTGAGATGGCAGCATACAAGGTTCAGATGTACTTCATACTACTAGAAACACACTGAACTTTGAAGATGATGGGAGTAGACGAGAGTTCTGGGAACCATGCCACCAGCGAGGTGTCATCACATGGGGCAATGCGATAGGACAACCATACTTCCCAGGTGGCCCAGGACAGCCCTATGCTGATGCGAGTCATTCCAGCATAATTATTCACGGTGTCCCCTTTCACTCTCAGGTGGGTCCCCGTTTGGATGACCATGGGTCAGAAGACACGTGGAACCTCGTGAACAAGCTAGAAACAGACTGATGCAAATATAAACAAACTAAAAAAAAAATCAATGAAACAGAACAGAAAATCCAGAAAAGACCCATATATATATATTTGAACAACAGATTTTTACAAAAGTGCCATAGCAATCTAGTGGAAGAAAAAAAGTGGTCTTTTCAACAGATGGCGCTGGAACAGTTGGCTATTCACAGGCAAAAAAATAAATAAATTGAACTTTGATATACACCTCACTCTACACCATACATAAAAATTTACTCAAAGTGGATCACAGACTTAGCAGTAAACCTAAAACAATAAAACTTCCAGGAGAAAACAGAGCAGAAAACCTGACTTTGGATTAGGCATAAAAAAACAAAAGGATAAAATTAGATCATATCAAAATTAAAAGCATTTACTCTGTGGAAGACACTGTTAAAGAATGAAAAGATAAACCACACTAAAAGAAACTATTTACAATTATCTATCTGATAAGGGACGTGTTATTTAGGACATATAAAGAAGTCTCAAACAGAAGAAAACAATTTTTTTTAATGGGCAAAAGATTTTAACAGACATCCCGTCTGAGAAGATATATGACGGCAAGTGGGCACATGCAAATATGTTCGCCATCAGTCATCAGCAAGACACTAATGAGAGCCACGATGAGACACCACTGCACACCGATCAGAATGTCAAAAATTCAAAACACTCACCATACGGAGTGCTAACGAGGACCGATGAACTAGGGCTCTCTTACACTGTGGGCAGAAATGTAAAATTTACTTTAGAATTTAGAATGTAAAAAATGCTTCAGAAAGTAATTTAGCTATTTCTTAAAATGTTAAACATACAGCTACCATACAACCCACACATTCTACACCCGGGTATTTACCCAGGAGCAAAGAAAGCATACAACCATGCAAAGAATTATTCACGAGTGTTTATGGTGCCTTTATTTGTAAAAGCCAAGAAATTGGAAACAACCTAAATGCCCACTGACTAGCGAATGGGTGAACCAGCTGTGGTATGTCCACACAATGGAATACCGCTCAGCAATAACAAGGAAGTAAACTGATGAACTGTTGATACGACACAAAATGAATCTCAAAATAATTAGGCAGAATGAAAGAAGTCAAACCAAAAAGAGTACCGAGTGCATGATCTCACTTATATAAAACTCTAGAAAACTCAAACTATCTATAGTGACAGAAAGATCAGTGGTTGCTTGGGCAGTGGGCTGGAGGGCAGGGGTCAAGAGAGTATGGGAAAAACCAGTAGTACAAGTGGATGCGCAGAAACTTTGGCGGGGAGGAATAGGGACATTATCTTGATTGTGGTATTAGTTTCATGGGTATATAAATATATATAACAAAACTTAAAAAACTATATGCATTAAATATATACAGTTTAGTGTAAGCTGCTAAGAAAATGCATGAACAACGTATCACAGATCTCATACTAATGCATAGTGGAGTTGGGATTTGAACCCAGGCTTCTAGCTCCAGAGCCTGAGTTCTTAACAGTCTAATCCACTTAGTAGCATGTAAGAAAGTGTGGCTCTTATTACTGTTATTGTTGTTATTATCCAATACTAAGCTTTTCTTTCATAGCAACTAATACTGGACCCAGCGAAGCAAAAGTATTTTCCTACGTTCCCCTCTGAGTGAGCAGCACACCCAAGACCATCCCTGCATGTCCTGACTCCCAAGCCAGAGCCCAAGCCCCTGCCAATCTGCCATGAGGCCCCTGGCCTGAGTCCACACAGGACCCCCCTAAATCTTGGCACCACCCCCTACTGGCTGGGTGACTTTGTGACATCTTAGTTTTGTCCTTGGTATATTGGGGAGGCAATTTAAAAAGTGCCCTGGTTTGGATGACAAATTATGAGTCCATTTTAGCATTTTTGGATCTTGACATAGAAGGTCGCCAAGAGGAGTGATGGACATTAACAGGAAAGATCGAGAATGAGCAGTGTTACCCCTCCCGCACGTTGCCCAGCCTAGACCCTGAGACCTGTATTTCAGTTATGAGCCACCACAGATGATTGCCAACCTGTCCGAACCCACTTCTGGAATCCCACCAAGAAGTGTGTAGACACAGAATGCTCCAGTTAGCCCAGGTTTTGTGTCAGCCGCCCAGGAATTTTGATCTTTGGGAATTTTTCTCCCCAGGACTTCTGGTAGCTAACACTTGCCTAATGGGATCCAGGATTTATGTCTTTAACCACGTGTATGGGAGACCGTCTTTCTAGCATCTCAAGCAGTCTTTCCCCTCACTTGCATTCCTTTCACTCCCTTCATCCCAGCAGCTCTACCCATGGAGACGGCGGAGGAGCTCTTCCATGTGCAACCTGCCCACTCCCTTTCTCCTCTCACCTACACAGAGTGAGAGCGATTTCGGTAACTTTCTCTTTCAGTTTATGGTTCCCCCTTAAGAAAATCCTCAGACAGGCATTCAGGTGGAGCTGATCTCAGAGGAAATCCCAAGAAACACAGGAGTGGAGACGTGAGCCAGGGAAGGGAAGACAGCCAGTGATGTTTGTTTACAAACAAGTCACTGCTGTGGACTACCGGCGCTTAATTCTAGCTGCTCCGGGATCCAGGGGAGAAAACGCTCCTCAGGATTCTGCCTCCCATGTAGCGAGTGGTCTGGGGTATTTACACACCAACCCCCACCAGCCCCCGGTGGACCCACTGCTGCCCCTGACAAGCTTAGTCTAGTGGAAGAGATAAAAATTTAAACAGTGTAAACTCCTTGATGGCTTCTCTAGGTCTCATTCAACTTCGAATCCTACCTCAAGACAGGGCAGTTCCCCAGCCCTGAGAACTTAGAATAGAGGCAAAGCAGGAGGCTGGAGCAGGGCCTCCCAAGACAGACTCCAGACAAAAAAATGCAGATGTCGGCATTTGGAAGCTGGCCATCCGCACTGAGGTGGGAAGAGTGAGGGTGGACACCCGTAGCTGCTTTCCCAGGGCATTCCAGCACCATGCAGCGAGGGCTGACTAGTATTTTTAGTGTGGCATGCACCGAGGACTCATGGGCTCACCCAGATTCCCGGTCATGTAACCAAAAGGCTGTGAACAGAAGCGACCTGCATCATTTCCGGGCACAAGCATTTATGAGTCAGCATGCAACGTTCCACCCTCTCTTCCCTACAGCAGCTACACGGTCTGGATTAGCTAGTCATAGGATGCAGCCGAACCAGATCCTGGAGTCGCCCCTGGGAAAGGAGCTTTGCTGGAAAGCTACCGACTTTGGGAAAAAGACGATAAACCTGTAAGTGCTCAGCCACTGATACTTCCAGACTTATTTATTACTGCAGCATAGCTTAACGTAACCTGCCTCCTATAGTTAGGACCTTTTCTCTCTATTTCAATCCCAGGTATTCATTTAACACATAATTACAACTAATTCAACATATTATTACTATGTCCCAGATCATATTTTTGGTGCCAGGGATACAACAGTGAACGAAAGAACCAAAGATGTCTACCTTTATGGGTCATAACAAATACTAATGGGAAGTCACTCTTGATATAAAGAAAAAATGTTTGTTTCTCCTCATGGGATAAAAGCACCCTACAGGGGAAAAACATTCTGGTCTTTCAAGAGGAGGAAGTCAGTCTGTTGGCGTGTGTGTGTACAAGGCAGGGTGTTAAAGAAAGGGAAAGGAAAACACCAAGGCAACACTACACGACATTTCCACATGTGGTGAATGTCTGCCATGGGCAGCCTCCACGCTAGCTAGCAGAGGTGAGAATAACGCTCAGCTGCACAAGCTGAGTCCTGGGAGGACAGAGAAATGTAAACCACGGCTCAAGTCCCCGAGGGCCGCTCTGTGTCCTATCGAACTTGGTGACACCATGGAGACACCCAACAAGTGCGTACAGAATCCACTAGTCATCGCACAATATGGTTTTGCTTGATCTGAATCAGAAAACCACGTTAAAAAAAGGAACAAATCAGTCCATATCCCTACACATCCTCACTCTCATCAACTCAGCTGCTGAATATATTTTGAATGTAGTCAAATGTATCAGGTTCTGCAGACCAAAGGAAGTCAGCAGGCCTCCGACTTCCCACATCACCCTGCCACAAGCAGTGCACCGACAGATCGGACTCCGGGACAGGAGCATCAAAGCCCCAACAGCTGCTTAGAGCTCGACCTGAACGCGCAAGCTGGCTAGGATCATCTAGAAGGTGGGATTTAGCCCAAGGGACTAAAGTGATGCATTCAGACTTCCATCTGAAGCATGACCGCTCTATACAGACCACTCTATGCAGGTCCCTACAGTCCATTTCAAGGAGCCCATCGAGAACCACCAAGGTCTCTAGCATGGCCCCACTTCAAAGAGAAGGAAAGGGATTACATGCATCCAGAAAAGAAGCCAAATTGGTGCCTTTGTTCAATCCAGGGCTCTCTTGGTGGCACATCGTCACCACCGGTGCTGGTCTGGGTCATTCAGATGCCTCTGTCCTGCTGGACCCTTTCAGTTTCTATGATTAGTGGGCAGATCCTGCAGAGAGTCCTGGGCAGTTTCCACTTTGGGGAAACTGACAAACTCAAGTATCACATCCTTCATGAATGACCACAGTCAAAATAAATTAAAGCTGCAGGAATGCATAAACATTCACCATTTAGCAACACAACTTAGAGCAGTCTCTACCCTTGCAAACAGGGCACCCTCAGCCTTTTCCAGGTAATACTGAGGCTCCTGAAGTCTCTGGAAGGGGAGTCAGTCATCCAGGGGTCTGGGAGAGGGCAGGGCACTAACCCCCCTGGACTGGATCCTGTCCTGTATCCATCTGATCTTCAGTGTGTCCCCTGAACCCACCCTGCACTCACCGGCCCCCGTTTCTTAGTGACTGGTTACATACCGGTGCATTAACACTATTTCAAATACAGAGTATCTGAAATGATCACTACAAGTGACCAGCCCCTTTTATCCTTGGAGAGATTCCTCTCATTCAGGTAACAGCTCTATCTAGCTAGGAAGGAGCTCTCCGAAGTCTAACGCAACGCACCACGAAGTTTAGCGACCTCTGTTTGGCAGATCGCCCACTCTGTATCTTACCCCGATAGTTGGAAATGATAGAAACGGACTCTCCGATAAGCACAGAAACCAGTTGCTTCTCACCAGCAAGCATCTATTTTTGGAACTGACGGCCAAGCAAGCAAATGCTCAGTCCGAGCTCCGACTCTTTGAAACACCATCCGTTGAGCTTTCATCTTCCCCCAAGTGCTTGGTTCTCTTTTGTGTCCACCCACCCCCTCCCATCACTTCAACCCTAAGGGAGAAAATGGGATTGTTTTTCTTTCCTTCATTCCCTCCCCACCCCAAATCCTCAGCCCTGTGGAACAGCAAACCACATCTTACCTACATGGAATGCTGAAGAAATGTTTTCCTTTTGATACGAAAAAGCCCTCCCGCCAATTGAGTAAACACTGGGGTGTGACTGCAGAGCCCTGCGGACCACAGAGCCAGGGTTTCTTCAGGGTTGTGTCAAAGGGAACCTTAGACTTCAGCCTCAACTCCAGGAAGGGGGTGAACACTCGGTGCCCATGTCAGGGTGCCAGCTGCAGCAGTCCCCTGGGGCTGGGTGAAACAGCAGCACCGTCTTCACACAGAGCCGCCCTGGGAGTGAGCGCCCCTCCTCCTCTGGGACGGGACCCCAGCTCGGATCAAATACCGCGTTCTGGGAGGTTCTCCTCCAGCAACGACAGTGTCGCCCACTGGACATCTCGACAGTCCAGTGCTTTGTAAAATGCTGAACCAAAGGCAGAGGGCCAGGCGTGCCCAGGGGGCAGCCATGTACAGATGCTTCCCGAATCCTTAGGGATACGGCAGTCTCGACCCGAACTCACAAACAGGAAGGTGGGACCAGGGACATCGGGTGATCGTTTTCAGAGCACCTGTGTTTCAACAGGGACCACTCGCGGTTTCCTTGGGACAAAGTCGCGTCGCTCAGAAACGCATCCCTGAGCTAATGCTGTCCACTGGGAGGGTGTGTGGAGGGAACGGGACCTGCGGCTCCCATTCTGGGTTTGATCTGCCAAATGTCAACGGAGGAGTCATTTCCTCTCTCTGTTCCTGGCCCCGTCCATTAAGAAAGAGACAATTTCGATTCCTCAATGCAGCACGACGTAACAAGGTCCCCATGTGAAAAGTCCCCCATTGTCCCCCCACAGAGATTGAGTCAGTTATTAATACAACCACCCCAACCACCATTCCCACCGTTCCCAGGCCTCTGAGCATGGGGTTACTTCTGACCGTGGTATGCGAGGGCAAGTTAATTTTATTAGGCACATTTTTAGAAAGCTAGAATGTCAGAAGTTGACACCATCTCTTTCCAGTCCTCTATTCTTGGTAACATCGTTAAACATCGGCTGGCCCCCAAAGCCAGCTGCACCTTTTTTTAATCTAACAGCCATTCTGTGGCTCCCATTTGTTTTCCGCCGCTGCCAAGGAGACGATCTGGCTCTCATTTGCTTTGAAGAAGAGCCCGTTCGGATGAGTCAGGTCGACGCTGGGAATAATTAGGTCGAAGAACTGAGCCCTTCCAGCTGCCTGTGGCATCACTCACCGCCCCGGGCTGCAGATAAAGACACCCTGCCTGAACGGAAAGCAAAGTTTATCTGCTGGGAGCTACCCCTCCCCCTGGTCCAAGAGATGTTATCAAACCGTTGGCAAGGTAATTATGATTTTCTCCCTGCAGGGTCTGGAAAAGTGAGAACTGGCCCATAAAACCGTGCGGAGGTCCCATCGCCTGCCTGTCCACCCTCCAGGAGAAGGCCGCTGTCCCAGGAAGAAGCACAAACCAGCGGGGAGGCTCAGGGCAGGCTTCAGCCTCCTGTCGCATTCACCCCTGTGGTGGCCCACCCACCTTCTCCTGGGCTGCTGTGCCTGGCAGAAGCACGGGCAGGAGCAAAGGGAAGTTTGCTGAGTTGGGAGTCATGTGCCAGCTCTTGTTAGTCTTGTCCTCACGCTGGTCCCTGCAGCTCTCGTCCCAGAGGGACTCCCAGGCAGTTTCCCAGTTTGCCCAAGGGCTCCGTCGCACAGCAGGAGACAGATATGGGGCCAGATTAGAACCGCCAACCTGCTACCCAGGTCACAGAGCTCGCCTCTCCAGGTCCACGTGGCCGGAAGTGAGGAATGGGGAGCCAAGCACTAAAGAATAAAGTATCCTTTCCTCCAAGAGCCTCATTGCTCAGAGAAAAGGCATCTTTTCTTTTGTTTCTCTCTGAATCTCTCTCTCTCTCTCTTTTAACTTCACTAAATCATTTGGAAGTCAGTATTAGGTGGAAACTCTCAAAAGTCACACAACCAAATCCTACCCACCAGGAATTTTGTACCTCACAGTGGCATGGGTCAGGGACCTCATCCAAAGGGCCAGTGACACATCCTCCATCTCAGCCTGACCACAGCAGGGCTGCTCTCCAAGCAGCAAGGCGTCTCAAAGATCCAGTGTCTTCACCCTTGAAATCTACGCCACCATCCACAGCCTCTCATACAGGGGAAGTATGCGGAATTGGTTTAGTGAATTTATTTCCCCAAGGGGTCCCATTATTCTGGGTTATTCCAGCTCCACAGAAAATGAGAAATGTCCTACCTTCAAACAAATTAAAAATTGGAGGGATTTGGCTTACACTGAAGTCATAGGTAGAAACGAAAACACCACTCCCCAGTCCCTCCTTCCAAGCTGCCCATTGTAACCACCACAAGACAGTATGTGATGCCCAATGTAATGGCATACTAATGGATACAATGTAATGGCATTGTGATGCCATACTAGTATCACAATGACAGTATGTGATGCCCAAGTACAACCTTGGGCGGGAGCGAACAAAACCTCAAAATCAAACATGTTTTCCAATGTTCTGGGACAACAGCCTGTCAAATAAAGCCAATCACGAATTATCCTTTTGTAAATTTTTTTTAAATTTATTTTTAGAGAGCGGGGGAAGGAGAGAGAAAGAGAGGGAGGGAGACATTTATATGTGATAGAAACATCCATCAGTTGCTTCTCATATGTGCCGGGACCAAACCTGAAACCCAGGCTTATGCCCTGACTGGGAATCCATTGGGTGACCTTTCAGTTTGAGGGACTAGGCCCAACCAACTGAGCCACACCGGTCACAGCACAAATTATCTTTCATTCGGTCACTCAGTCATGGATTATTGAGTGACTGCCAGTGTTACAGGGTGCGGCCAAGGGGGGGGGTACCCCAAATGGACATTTAAAATGGGGTCCAGAACTCAAGGTGTTCAGAAAATACTAGGATGTCCTACCCCGCCCCCCCAGGTGTGGGTGGGGGTAAGGGACAAATGGAGCAGGCCCATTGAGAGCTGTTTTGCATAGCAACAGCTCTGCAGCCAACCTCTAGGGTGTGGTCATTTAACATATCTATAACCTTTGACTGGCTATATAGATATGTTAAATAGCTATGGCCATGCTCTGAGCCAGGAGGATGGAAGTAACTTCCCCACCAAGATGTACCTGGGGGGGGGGGGCAGGTCCCCCGAGTTACAGCGCCTGCATGAGAGCTTGGAGATGATTGGCTCCATAACATGGGGCCACACCTGCCCAGACCCACGATGGCGACCAGAAAAGCTGGAAGGGATAGCAGATTGAGGGCAGGTGTGGCCAAGTGTGGGAGGAGTCGGAAGTGGGGCTGCAGAGGAAGATTGGCGCAGGATTTAAAAGCCCAGGCGCGGCAGCCATAGAAGCGTGATCCATGCGGCTTTTGGCAGAGTAGGGGCTCCCGCAGCCCTGGAAGAGAACCACGCGGTTTTGCCAGAGTGCAGACCCCCGCAGCTCTGGTAGGAGAGGACTGCGTGGCTTTGAGGTGCTTCTTTTGGTCACTTGGCCTGGGAAGCAAGAGAGACTTTGCCTGGAAGAAGGGTGAAGGAACTCTTACCAGTAGCCATGAGACGGTGCTGCATGGCTTTGGGTTAACTGGAGATCCTGCCTGGACGGCGACACAGCTGATGGTGCCGAGAACCAAGAGAGGCCTACGAGCCGAGCACGGATTACTGGGAAGAACCAGACACTGCCTGAGACTGGACTTCTATTTCCTTTCCTGAGATACGGTACCCCAGACTGGGCAAGGGGGAAGGAAGGACTGAGTGTGTTTGTGGGTGTTTTAAGGGACTTTGGGATTTTGGTAAAGACATTAGGTCACTACTTTAAGTTTGTATAGCACTAAATAAACGTTT
>PVIA01004860.1:0-87248 GCA_004024845.1 Tonatia bakeri | reverse complement strand
TGGTTCTTGCTCTGTAACACCAGGTGCAAGGCACTTTTCTGTCCCTGCTCCCCGTCCAGAGGGAAAGCTCAACCCTGCTGTCTCTGGGCTGCACAGCCATCGGGAACAGAAGAGGCCTCTTCTCCGCAGACGCAGGGGTGACTCAGCATTGAGGGAAGTGAGAGAGGCTTGCCTCGGGAGACTCCACTCAAAGTCATGACACGGGCTCGCCATCCAGCTCCTGAACACATCCCACCATCTCAACTTACTCCAACGTGATACCTCCCAGGGCTGGGCTGGGGGGCCTGAGCTCCACACTGCCTGTGGACTTACCCAGGACAAAGGACACCATAGCCCTAAATGAGGAGCAGTTACATTGTTTTTTGAAGTCTCTTTGCAGCCTGTCAGCAGTTTCCCTCACTTGTCTTGCCCGAACCAAACCTCCTCTCCTGGGAAGTGTCTGCCGGGCTCGTTACTGAGAACTGCTGGCACCGTCCACGCCGCGGACTTGTGACTCCAGCACCTCTGCTTCCATGAGCAAACCGCAGCTGTTCCAAAGTCCAGCCATCCTGCGCTTCTCCCAAGAGGCCGGCTCCAGGCCGCACTGCCAACTTCGGAGGGGTGGGCAGATGTGGGGAAAGAAGGAAAACCACTCCCTGGGGCCAGGGGGTGGCCTCAGGCCCTCTGCTGTCTGTCCAAGGCGGTACACAGCTAGATTTGCCCCAGCATCCAGGCCAGAGGTGTGGCTGGTCCGCACACACACCGAGTTCAGTATGTGCTTTGTGTCAAGGGCAGGAGTGGGTGTGCTCACGCGTGCACCTCAAAAGCCTGGGGCTGTGCTCGGTGAGGACCGGAAGCTGAGGTCCAGAAGGACCCATTAATTCGTAGGAGCACGGTCCCAGCTGGCTGGCCTGGAAATGAATTCAGCCTCCTGGCCCCTGCTGTGATAATCAGGGTGGGGACCACAAAGGGTTTTAGTGGCTGATGCTACAAATGGAACAAAACTTTAAAATACCTTTTCCTCCTCTTCACCCACCCTCAACCCTGCATCTCCAGACTGTGACTGAAGAAAGGTCATTAAGATCTTGGGCGTATCAACAGTACAAAGGAGATGGAAAATTCTCGGGTGTAAAATACTCTCCAGCAGGAAAAGAAAAGCAATGGGGGAGGCCACTCCACTGTAAACCCCCTGCAGCTGCTCTGCCCTTCTCTCTCTCTCTCTCTCCCTCTCTCTCTCTCTCCCTCTCCCTCTCTCTCTCTCTCTCTCCCTCTCTCTCCAATTCCCCCAGTTAAACATAAAAGAGATGATGGTTTGGAGTGCATGTTTTTACTTAAATTGGAAAGAGTTTTGTCAAAATTAGTCCCTCGAAATAAAACCCCCCTTTTTCAACTGAACTGGGATGAGACCTGCCCCTCCCCCACCTCATCACTTTCCATGTGGCACCAGGTGGGGGTGCAGGTGGGTGCTGCTGATATACTTCTGGCAATTCCCCTATTTTGCAGACTCCGAAGCTCCTCTGCTGACAGCTGATGAATCAGCTTTCTTTTGTGGGATAAGAATAGGTGACCCCTTCCCCCTGGGTCCCCGTCCTGGGCCCCAGGGGGCGGGGGGAAGGGAGAGGAGCGCCCAGGAGCACCGTGGGAAAGAGTGCCTGGAGTTGAAAAGGCTGAGAAATGCCCCGGAGCAGCTTTGAAAATCACCCAGTGTGAGGGCTCGCTGCCTGGACGAACGTGAGTTGCCGGGGCAGGGATGCCGCTGGGGTCCCTGACCCAGCCACAGACACCGGGCTGAGCTCCTTTGTCGATCGGTTCATGCCACTTGTCTCGTTTCTGAAGACAGTTTCTAAAGAATTATCTGGTGAGGTCAGTCTCCTAGGAGAATCCATCCCGCTTTCCCCAGCAGGTATCCCCCCCCACCCCCCCACCCCCGTGCAAACCAGTGGATAAACTTAAAGAACAAATTAGTCCACATTGTCAGCCCCTCCCAGGCCCATCTCCAGCTCAGCACTTAAATCACACTATTCTCCCAGTGGGTTTGAAGCCACGCTTTCAGTTCCGAGCCCTCCAGCCGAGAGCTGGAGTACATAACTCAGGAGAACAATCACCTAACAACTGTGTTTTTGGTTTCTCACATCTGGGATCTGCCCCCTCGTGAATGGGGTGCCCACCAGCAGGAAGGCTTGGGATTAGGGTTAGCTAAATCTTGAAAAGAAAGAAATGAGGGAAAAGCGGAAAAATCAGAACTGTCCCAGGAGGCCAGTGTCGGTCAAGGGTTTGAAAACATTTGAAACAGCTCCTTCTGCTCTGTCTCGATTTTGTCCACCACCCCCAACCCTTCCACCTTTACACACCTGCTCCCCTAGGAGCTAACCAACTGCTGGCAACTTTAAGAAAAGAACTTACTGGGACTCAGTCAGCAGCCACCCAACTGATTTAGCATTGTGACCACACAGCATGGGGGAAAGACGCCAGCAAGCAGCAAGAGCCTATTTGGCTGCTACCACTTGGGTCAGTGTGAAGGGGATAAGCTCCTCCCCTTCCCCTTGCGAAGCCTGGAATGAGCAGATTCATCTCACACGACTCAAGTACGAACGACGTTTGTAAAAAATGAATTTAAGGTACTTAATGCACTTGGGACAGTGCCATAAAAAAACAGCCTCTAGTTCCATCCCTCCTGCGTGTGCATGCTGGACCCGGTCATTAACTGGGTCTGGCATTCTGGTGTGTTCTGGTTTCCTGATCTGTGATAACTGGCAAACCGTGGCCACAGCCAGCCCAGTCACCCATCACTGTTGTGATACGTCAGCAACAAACACCAGAACAATCATACATCAAACTATAAGGGCGAGTGTTTACGCAGAAGGGGGTAAGGGAACGCTGGAAAGAGACGAGGAAGAAGGAGATTCACACCCTGAGTTGCACATTCCCTCAGAGGAAGGAGTTTTACTGAATCTTAACAGGTCATTTTAACAGACGCTAGAACGTGATAGAAGCATGTTTTATTGATCATAGCATTTCCGGGCCAGGTAACCCTTGCATTATCCCTGAATACCATTTTAAATGCTTTTTACTTTTAATTTACTCTTCAGAGTACTTGTCTAAAGGCTATTTGAGGATTCCCTAAGGTAAGCAAATGGTCACAACTCAAGAATAAGAGGTTACAAGTGATGACAGGGAAGCCACGTCAGAGAACTTTCTGGATCACGTGCACTGGGCTGTGATGAGCTATACACCTTATAACAACCCTACAGAAGAGATGGATTAGAAGAAATTTACAAACCTAAATCTAGTGGCTTCTCCCTAGGGGCCAAGATCAACTCTAAGGAAGCTGAGGGGATGGTACTTACTGAAAATGATGCTCCAGCCCATAACTCCTGAACAGAATCTTTGGAGGTGGCCCTGAGATTAGTCTTTTTCACCCAAAAATTGCATTTGTAATTAATTCTCAATGTGAAGCCATATTTGTAATGTGAAAGTGAAAAAAAAGATATATATTCTGTTATATATATTATTATATCACTATAAATATTATTATATTATAGTATGTTATATATATTATAGATAGAATATGTATCTATATTATATATTCTATATATATATATAATATATAGGATATATATATTATGTTCTATATATATATGTTCTCTCTATATATGTTCATCCTTAGAAGGAGGCAGAGGAGGTTATATTAATGGAACAAAAGAGGGAGAACAGAAATGAATGGGCTGATGTGTCATAACGTGTCATTTAGAAAGCACCATGTAACTCATCCCCAAGCCAAATGCATGTGGGAGAATCTCTCCAGCAATACAACCCCAGGCTTAAAAAGTGATTCCCAATTTAGTCACATTTTAAATGGAAGAGGAGAAACAGAATTTTCATTTGCTTTAATACATGCCTCAAACACTCAATGTTACATTTTTCTTAAGAATCCAAACATAAAGCTTCTGGAGAAAGAAAAGCCTGCTGGGAAAGCAATTGTCATGTTGGATATGAATGAGTCTTTCTAGAAAACCAGTTAAGTTGCACTCAGCCACCAGATAACAACTTCTTCAGAAAGATTCTCAGGGCAAGCTAGTAGAGAACTGTTTGACTTAAAATTGCTAACAGAAAATTTTCTTAAATTGGCAGGAAGAAGAATCAGCGCCCTCTTCCAGTTCAGTGGGAGACATGGGAAGTGGGATAATATCATATTTACCAGCCGGTAAACTCCGATTCATTCTTTCCTACCTAAAGCTCCCGAGAACCTAACCTGAAGACTTTATCACAAGTTAAAATATTTTGAAATAAAAGGAGTAAAAACTGATAGAGAGAAATCCAAATTTATACCACCCATGAAATGGGTCATCTCTCCTTAGCCATAAGACCATGGAACCTCATACTAATCAGTCTTCTTCCATTTCCCGTGTTCCTATGTCTTTATATCCGCCCTGAACTACCTGCTACTCACTTCCGACCAGACGGAGGAGTTCACGCACCTAAAACAACAGGAGACAAGGTAAGATATACTAAGTGCTACAGAATTCTGAGAAACTGGAGGTAATACCTACCTGGGGGTGATCAAAAAAGATGCCATAAAAATGCTATTTTAAGAGTCCCTAGAAAGAAGCGTCGAGTTCAATAATCAGGTGACCAAGAAAGGACACTGCAAAATTATTAGGGACACATGAGCAAAAAAACAAAGGTCCAAAGTAAAGATCAAAGTTAAGGAAGGACATGGCTGTCCTGCCACTTTCCCTCCATGTGGTGTCCACCCTCATGTCTTACCTACTGGACTTCTCAGCATCTCTCTAATCTTTGAGCTACATTCACTTCTCTTTTTTTTTTTTTAATTTTATTTATTTTTAGAGAGGGAAGGGAGGGAGAAAGAGAGAGAGAGAGAAACATCAATGTGCGGTTGCTGGGGGCCGTGGCCTGCAACCCAGGCATGTGTCCTGACTGGGAATCGAACCTGTGATGCTTTGGTTCGCAGCCTGCGCTCAATCCACTGAGCTACGCCAGCCAGGGCACATTCACTTCTCTTTATCATGATTCTCATTCGCACCCTCGACGCCTCTCTCCTCCCAACTCACTGCTTAGTGTAACGGATTAAAACATGACTGGATCCCTAGTGCCTACCGAGTAAAACCCTAAATCTTTCCTCTAATATTTCCTGCTGTGACCCATCATTCCAGTTTTTGGTTTTAGATTTCCCCTTAATGCAGACACACAGGGGTCAAGGAGCACGTGAAGATGTCAAGTCCCAGGAGTCCTGGGAACCAATTCAACAGCCATGAGTGACCTTGGAGAGCCCAGTCTCAACAGAGCGGTAGCAGTGAACCAGGACGGCTGTGGCAAAACTGAGGCGCAGAGGGGTGCTGAGGAGGGGACAGTAGCGAGTGTAGGCAATTCTCTGGGGACGTCAGACCATACAGTAACATGAAAGGCAGGATGGTACGCTAGGGGAGTCAGGAGTGACAAGGAATGGTTTCTTGGTGGTAGTACTGGAAATGGTGATAGTGTTACTGGAGGGAGGTGGGGGGATCAGGACAGAGAACACTGAGGCCCCAGGCCCCTTATTCAAAATCACAGCAAAAAAAAAAAAAGAGAGAGAGAGAGAGAGGTGCCCACCCTCAACCAGGAAAAAGGAAGCAAGCAGTCAAAGGCCTCTACCAAGCCAATACTCTGCACAGAAATCTTGAAAACTTTTGTTAAAGAGTGCAGCTTCGGGTGGAAAATTTATTCCAGCATATTTTGGGAAAGGAAGAGGCAACATTAATTAAACATGAACGTATTTGTGTATTTGTTGATTTCCCCAGCTTGTCCCAGAGAGAATCTAAGGCAGCCACAAAGCAGTATGTGCTGGATGAAAGCCACTGCATCCTGGAATATGAGCTAAACTCCCTTGGCCACTGGTCCCATAAGACCCAAGCAAAGAGATCGTAAACAAAGAGCTCAAAGCACCAAGCTCTTACACACAAGGACGTGAAACTACGGAAGGGGCGGGCCACGAGGAGAAGGGGCGGGCCCTCCAGGTGTACCTGAGGGCTGAACCGGTTCACGCCACATCAAAAGCAATGGCCCAGCCTCTAATTCCAATTGCTGAAACATTTTAACAGCTGGGAATTAAAATGAGCTGTCAGCCAGCTCAAAAAGATTTTTTTTTAATTCAAAATAAATCAGGCTAACAACCTGCAGATGTTTGGAAAGAAAATGTTTGGGTGACTCACTTTCAAAACCCAATTCCCTCACGTTGCCATTTCAGAGTTTCTGAATGGCCGCTACCTGCCCTTCACTTCTCATCACAAGACAAACTGCTATGCTGGCATTCTCAGACTTAACACAGCTCCACAGTGGGGACAAGCCATAGTGGATTCCGTCTGGTAAGCTAAATCAAAATGGGGAAGCAGGAGCAGAAAGCTGGTCAGATTATGGAATGTGCTGTGGATTCCCAGTTCTCCAGGGACCCTCCATCTCTGAGTAGACAGAGATCAATGGTGTTCAACAGTCCCTGTACCCCGGCCTGCAATGATGGTCTCACCATTCTTTAGAAGAAGTGGAGGCAGTCTCAGTTCTGGCTGGGACGTAACTGAGAAGAAGAGGGGGCTGCAGGAAGAGTGAACAGAATCACAGACTCAAGACAAACAGCCAAAGACGAAGCAGCAGCTCAGAGCCCAGACCCAGGCTGACCACGGAAGGTGCACACACTGTCAAGGTCAGCTTCTCCACCTGAGCACCATCGGGCTCAGTTACGGCCTGGCTCCTTGCGGCAGGTGAAAATGAAACAGGCCACAATAATACCTGCAGTGCTGAATCTGGTTCTCGGATCTGGAGAGCTGCTGGCCATCAGTGTGACAAGGTGGAGGTGTTGGATTGCCCCCAGGGGGCGGGGGGGTTGGGACTTGCCATCCATTCGTACCCAGGAGGTGAGCCTACTCTCCCTGAAAGCCTTCCCTTCCTCCTTGTGATCCCTGTTTTGGTTCAGGCTACTGTAACACAGTCCCACAGACTGCATGGCTTATAAACAATGGAAATGTGTTTCTCCCAGTTCTGGAGGCTGGGAAGTCCAAGGTGAGAGAGCCAGCGTGGCTGGCTTCTGGTGGGAGCCCTTTTCCAGGCTGCACACTTTCCGTCGTAGCCTCACACGATGGAGGGGCTGAGGGAGCTCTGTGGGGTCTCTTCTACGAGAGCACTACTCCCATCCACAGGGGCCGCACCCTCACTGCCCAATCACCTCCCAAAGGCCCTGTCTCCTAATTCATCACGTTGGGGGTTATGTTGTCAACATATGAACCTGGAGGACACGGACCTTCGATCTTCAGCACTCTCTTAGCCTCAAGTTGCCTATGCTGAGAAGCCACCTGCAGCTTCACTTTCTACCTCTTATGTAACCCACAGACCTTACATGCCACCCCAGGGAGGGTCTGACACACAGGACGTCCAACAATGACCTGACCACAGGTCTGTCTCCACCTCTCACCGTTGAAAGCAAGAGCTGCATCTTGTCACCATTGTCACCTCAGCACCCAATTTAGGACCTAGCTAGCAATCATTAGGCAATTAGTACCGATGTGCTGAGTTATTCAATCACCTTCCTTAAGGAGAAAATGACTATTTTGAAGACAGTAAACTCAAAAAAGTCTCAAAAATGATCTTGGGACATAAACATTTCTCCAAAATTCTGACGACTTTTCTTCAATCAAAATGACCTCCAAGACCAGAAGCTGAAATAACAATAGAATTTTTTTGACCAGAGGGCATTTGACCAAAGAATGAGAGGGAAGATTTCTCAGAAACATAATACTACATTCACTTCTGTCCTTGGCGCCTACGCATATCTCACTGACACAGCAGAATAGAAGGAGCCTCCCCAAATCCCTCTGAGCCAGAATTCCATACCAACAAAAGGTAAAAAGGTCATCAATATTTGGCTATAAGAGAAGAAAAGGCAGGAATGACACATTCCCATTGATGCTACTTGGCTTTTCTCATGACATCTGCCTGATTGGGAATGCCGTAGAGTCCCTACGCTGTCACCGTACATGAGGCTGAGACTGTCCCACCGAAGAGTCAGCATCCCTGACCAATGAGACCCACTGACAACCTGACTGTGCTCCTCCCAACGAGGTTCTGGGGCCCGAAGGAGATAGGCTGAGCGTGATTCTCTTCTACGACACAGAAAGTAGATTTTCCCCAGCCGTGATTAGGTCAAATCTAAACTGTCAAAATCAAGTCCCTTTGTACTTGACACCACTCCTCATTAATTATGCCACCCTGGGCAAGTTCCGTCATTTCACAGTCAGCAAATACCATTTAAACTGCTGTGCACCAGGCATCCTGCCAGATGCTGGAGGTGTAACAGATAAACGGATAGACGTGGTCGCCTCTCTCCGAGTTTAGTCCGGTTCTCCCCACCTTATCACCCCTTATTGGTAAACTCGGGCTCCTATTACAAAGGGTCCTAACTAGGAATGGACGAGATAACCTATGTCAGGTGCCAAAGACAGTACCTGCCAAATAATACAGGCTCATTAAATGGAAGACACTAGAATTGTGATTTACCACATGAGATAATGTCCAAGTCCTATAAACTGTAAAATATGATGTAATGGCCCCTGTTACCTTTCCTCTTAGAGAGATTTCAGAACAAATCGTGAAGACACAGTCAGAGTTATTTTTTCATCAATTAAAAAATGCTATATTTTGCATTTTTTTATTTTCAAATGTGGCTGTTCTGAGAGCCTGGGCACATTTCAGGTGCTAGGAAATGTTTTTAAGCAGCCCGATCCACACCCCTACCAAGAAGCGCTCTCTGCTGCAGCTACACCAACGGGTCGCAGCTCCCGGATGTGCCCGCATGCCCACCTGGTGCCCCAACAGACCAGGTGCGGTCACCACATGACAGTCTGTGCCCTCCCCCGGACGTCAGGCCTTTGAAGACAGGCGTCTTGTTGTAACTTAGTTTCCTGCGCCTGATGGCTTATCGCCCAGTGCCCAGGATGTGGTAAGGATTTGGTCCATAAATGTCCATTATTTTTAAAGTAATGATTAAATGAGTGAACCAGAGGGCAAAAATAGAATCTATGACTTATGCCCTCATCATCTTCTTATATGAAAAATAAACCGTATTGGAAACAGAGCTCCTTATGTTTTCTGTTCATCCGGAATGCAGCAAGTCTCTAACACACACGTGATTACCCAGG
The DNA here is from genome assembly GCA_004024845.1 of Tonatia bakeri. NCBI lineage: Eukaryota > Metazoa > Chordata > Mammalia > Chiroptera > Phyllostomidae > Tonatia > Tonatia bakeri. The sequence goes on along the minus strand of PVIA01004860.1, from coordinate 78,087 downwards.
ATGCACAGAGCCCCACGTGAAACCCTGTGAGTGACGTAAAAATAACCTAAAACCGCACACAGGGTGAACTTTTCTTCTTTTTTATGGCTGAGTAGTATTCCATTGTGTAAACGCCCCATAGTTATTTCCTCCACTCAACTAGCAAGGAAAATGGGGACAGACTCAGAAAGCAGGATGACAGCTAGTGGGCGGGCAGGGGTGGGTTGAGTTAGAGGGTGGAGGGATTGAGCAAAAAGGAAAACGGACTCATGGACACGGACAACAATGTGATGATTGCTGGGGGGAGGGGGCGTAAGGGGACTAACAGGTAGTAAAAAATACACACACACAATAAAGATTAAACTTTTAAAAACTGCACACAGTACGAAAAATTTCAAACCTCGGAGGCTACAAAAAACGCGGGACAGATTATTCAAACCTATGGCTGTATCAGCTGGGAGGCTGACGTTCGTGGAGTTCGACTTGCCCAAGATTAAGAGACTAACCTATCCTGGGCACACAGCCTGTGTCCAGTACTTTCCATGCATGCACCAGTTCCTTTAATCCTCCAAACCCCACTACGAAATCCACACCGTTAGCACCCCCACTTCACAGGGGAGGAAATTTAGGACTAGGGAGATTAAGTGACAAGTGACTTGCCCAAGACAAAGCCACGTCACACCGACTGACTGTCTGAACCGTGGAGAGCAGTCTGGGAGCTGACTTCCAAGCAGGAACACTGCTCACCTGGGCCTATCACCCCCGAGGAGAGCTTCCTTGGCTGTGACCTTGCCGGCTGGCTTCTGCAGCTCATCCAGGGCAGGCAGATTCAGGGTGCACAACAGCTTGTAACTTCTCATCTCTCTTGTTATTTATCAAATGCGACGCTGGTTACCTTCATAAAAGGAAAAGGAGGTGTTCTCCCCCTCCCCCCATCTTCCCATCCCCCACTCTGTCTCTTGGGCACAGGAATAAAGGTAGAAAGAACACACATGTGGCTACAGGCTGAGATCATAGTGCATCTCCCAGCCCGCTCACTCACTAACTTCCTAGGAGCAGGGCATCCCAGGGTCCACTCTAAATAATCGCCTTGCTGTCCCCTTCCTCCCCACCCCACCCCCAAGCACTGGAAGTCCACTTCTGCCACCTAGTGTGAGATGAAGAGGTTTGGGTTGACAGAAGAAGCGCAATATAAACTCCAACAGGCAAAACATTTTCAAGTGAGCGCCATTCACTTTCTCCCAGCTCTTACAAGCTATGAAACAAATGGGCACTTACAGGTCAAATGCAGTAAATGCAGGCTGTGATGAGAAGCCAGCTGAAGACGTTTTGACGACGTGTCACACAAGAACGAACCATGAGCACAAGTTCCAAGACGTGCCACATTTATCTCACGGTCAAAAGCATGTGTACAAACTGCAATAAGTTTCAGATCAGCAGGAACCAATCCAATGGGTGTTCAGGTATAGCTACTACGAAATGGTTTCTCTTAAGAAACCACAGTTCAGAGAGAGAGAGAGAACAAAACATAAAAAAAGTCAAAAGAAAAAGGAAGAAACCGCAGTTCAGGAGCGGCACATTTTCCCTGACATGGAGATACAAGAGCATCTGTCTACTTGTTTGTTTTCTAGTTCTTGCCCTGGGGAGAAGGACATTATGGGCTAGGGTAACATTTTCAAACACTTCCCTACAATAAATAAGTTTTACCTATGTCACCCAGAAGCTGTAGGTAGTAGGCTCTCAGTGTAGGCTGGAGACCTAACATTTTTAGTAAAAACATCTGTGCAAAAGGCCAAAACATCCCCAAATACAGCGTACAGCCCTCTGTCGGTGTGGCTGAGCTCAAAGGTGGAGTGAGGTGTGGAAAGCCTGCTTCTACGTCCAGAAAATCCTCCGTAAAAATGATTTCTCACAACTGGCCATGGAAAAAGACTGGACAGAGGAGAATTCCCATTTGTAACGTCTGGAAAAACCTTGGGAAAAATACGTTCCACGATCCTGATTCGTAAAACACCAATTTTCATCAACAATCAACCAGGAAAACGTAAGGCTAACGTCCTCTAATAAAGACTAAAAAATGAAAGAGACAGACAAGCCCCATGCCCATGTGGATGGGCCAAAACATAACAAAACAAAAACTGGGTTATTTAGCAGGGTTGGTAGAGGAACTCTTATATCAGAGTTAAACCCAAAGAGTTGAGGTCCACAGCCCTGCCCCCAGCCCAGCACCTGTGCTCTCCACTACCCTCGAGCCCGCACGTAAGGCGAACGCACTGCAGCCCTCACTTCTGACATCATCTAGGGCAGGGAACAGAGACCCTCGGGAGACCTGCTAGAACCGGAGGGGACGTCAGATCAGGTTCACCGGCTGGCAGACGACCGGTACCGGTGCGCAGGGCGGGAGAAAAGGAGCCTCTCGGCCCAGCAGCGGGAATCCAGTTACATCACGGGAGGGTGAAACCACATCAAAGCCCAGATATTGGCAGCCTGAATCGCACGGAGGGCTGAAATGAAATACTACCTAGTTCACCGGGCCTGGAGCTACGAATCAAACAACATAACTCCTCCGCAGAGCCCTGGTGAATGACCCAGGTGCCCGGCTCTCCCGGACCCCCTCGGCACACAGAGAGAGTGTGGTCTGTCTCTGTATGCGTTTCATTTTTTGGAAAGCTATACGACATGATGGAAAGGCATAAATTAAAGAGGTATTTTTATGGGCGTGGGGGGGAGCATACTTTTTTTTAAGTTCTGCCACCTGCAAAGCCCTTTTACAGCCACGAGCGAGCGAGGCTGAAATGCTAGCAGGGAAAGAGTCGAGGAGCGGAGGTCGCACGCACTGGGAGAGCAGGAATGTGGCTGCGGGCCCAGGCATCTGAGCTGGGCATCACGGGCAATCGCGTTTGAAAAACATGCCCCAAGGGCAGAGGCTCGTCTGTGAGGCTGAGGCTGCGCCAGGGAGCTCCGAAACTCCAGTCCAGCATCTTGCCTTAGAAGGATCTAGAAATACCAAGAAAAGATGACTTCCGGACCACACGGAAGTCCTGATGCACACCTACCCGATATGCCTCCTGCTTCCTCTCACATCCTCACGCTTTCCGGCATCTCTGACCGGGAAGGTGTTTCCTCTTTTCTGACACCTGTGAAAAGCCCAATTTCATGCTCAACACCTTCGAGAAGTTTCCTGCGAATCCCACAGGTCTGTCAAGCCCCTGCCTACGGGCCCACGATTACAAGCCACGGGCAAGCTACCTGTGCGCCCCAATCATGCACCTGCAGTCCTGCATGCAGGCTTCAGGCCCCCCACCGACCACCCACAGGCCGAACGTTTTCCATCACCTTGTGACGTCAGTGCCATCGCCACATTGTAGCCGCTGCGCATCGCTGCCTTCAAAACGTCAGCGCTGACGCAACAGCACGTAGCCATGGAAACATCCCCCCGGAGGCCTCACGTGTTTTCGGTGCTGCGGGTGTGAACAAACCTGACGGGCTGCCAGTCATCCTGGATGATGAAAATAAACAACTATGTTACTGGTCGATGTATCTACTACACTATACTTTTATCGTTATTTCAGAATGTGCTCTTTCCACTTACTAAAAACCATTGTAATGTGGCCTAGGCGTGCGGTAGGCTAGACCGCCCCGGGCTGTGTGCCTGCCTGCAGCGATGTCCGCACCAGGGCGACCTCCCGAAGGCTGCGTTGCTCAGAACAAACACATCCTGGCCATTCAACGTTGCATGACCGTGTTCGTTTGCCTCTATTTCCAGGAAGTGAATTGTTTCTTAAAAATATTTTGTTTCATTAGATTTCAGGATTCACCCAGCACCTATTTAGCCGAACAACACAGTAGACCCTCACTAAACAGCTGATGGTTGCCTTTATTTTCTAGAGAAACGGTAGAATTTAGCCTGCACTGGACCGCAGGTTTCTAAGGTCCTGGGGCACGGCCAGGGTGGGGTGTGCGCAGAAAACCGTTGCTCTGTCCAAGAAGGAACTAGTTGACCATGGTTTTTATCATTTTCCAGGGCCTGAGCTGGAGATTTTCTCATGTCAGGCTCAAATACTACAAATCACACATTTAGAAAAGAAAAGAACAGTTGCTCCAAGAAAGGGCACAAGAAATTGCGATAAAGTACTTCCCGCCCACTTTTCATCGAGTCCAGAAACTCCAGAGCCGGCAGCCAAGCTCAGTACAAACGGCGTGTGCGTGGGAAGCCAGGCCGAACCGGGACCGTTGGAAGAAATCGACGCCCAAGCAGAGACAAGGCTTTTCAAAGGCATGCGCCTGCGTTCCAGCGAGCCCGGGAATGTAGGGCGACACTGCCCCTTGCTGTGGGACAATGAACTTCAGTGCAGAGGGTAATTAACTCCGCAGAAAACCGGAGGTGAAGAAGGAACCTGCTCGCACTGAGGTTGGAGCCCACACCAGCCAGAGGCCCAGGCAAAGGGGTCTCTGTGCTCCATTCCTGCACCTGCCTGTCTCCCTCCGATTAGCCATCTCCCGGGGGAGGTGGGGGGAGGGTTTGTGCAGGCTGCTGGGTTCAGGAACTCTGCACCCTGGGGCTGCCTTTCTTAATCATCACGCACCTTCTCTCACTCTCATTCCAGGTATCAAGCACCTGGCTTAGAAGCAATCTTATAAACATATAGAACAGCAACATTTCCAAGCAAAACAGTTACTTAGAGATTCTTTCATCTGACCCCCTTCCACCAAACGGAGGCCACAGAGCTGGGGTGAGGAGCCCTCCGCCCCACAGCTCAGCAGGAGCAGAGCCAGGCCCACCCTACCATTCAGTAATTCATTCAACAAATAGTCACTCATTGCCAAGGATGGGCCAAACCCTGTTCGAAACTACCAAATTGGGATCCCCCAGATGTTAGGAGAGTAAGCTCAGTATCACGGACATTCGTTGATTCATTAAGTAAGAACTCATGGGATACCCACGATGGGACAGAGATTCTGCTTCAATGTCCACTCCAGGAATACAGGGACACTGAAACTGAATCATGGGGATGGCTTTGTACCCAGTCAATTTAGCTGGTCTGGAACCATGCTTCCCTAAATTCCCTCCTCTCTGTGGTGCAGGTTAGAACCCTTTCTCTGCTAGTAGTTTTGGGGTTTTTTTTTAAATTTATTTACTTTTAGAGGAAGGGGAAGGGAGGGAGAAAGAGAGGGAGAGAAACATTGAAGTGGAGAGAAATATTCATCAGTTGCCTCCTGTGCGCCCCCTACTGGAGACCTGGCCCACAACCCAGGCACATGCCATGACTAGGAATCCAACCAGCGACCTTTCTTGGTTCACAGGTCTGCACTCAATCCATTGAGCCCCACCAGCCAGGGCCACTGCTGGGAGTTTTAACCGAAACTTTATCTGATCTGTAAACCCATGTCAGCAGGGACCCTAATGCCTAGGCCTGTTCTTGGCCCACTATGCTGTACAAATGACTAAAGAAAGGGATGGGGGAAAGGAAAGAGAGAGATGTGAAAATCCCTCCATTCCTGGAATACTAGGCATAGAGATAAACAGTTGCTGTCCAGAAGTGAGGTAAACACACTTGGAAACAAATAATTAGAATGCAGTGTAAAGAGAACAATCAGAGAGGAAGGCAAAGGGCACTATGAGAACCAGAATCAGGAAATCTGGAAGGCTTCCTGGAGGAGTGTTCATTGGCATTGAAGGAAGAGGGGTGCAGGGCATGGAGAACCAACTCCTGGTTAAAAAAACAAAAACCGAGGCAGGTGCTTTTCCACACTGTTTTCTGTAAGACCACGGTAAACCTGGGTGATGGGCAGTACCAGACCCGTTTTCACAAAGGACAGAACCGATGCAGAGGGGTTGATGGAGTTGCTGGCGATCACAGTCTGTAAATCTTGAGCCCCAAAGTCCTCTGCTTTACCACGATCGTCAAGCTGATGAGCCAGCCATTAATGCACGATGCTTCTCTATTGTTCGTAAAAGTTGCCAGGATTTGCAGATCATTTGATGATTTGGCCTCTTCGAACAAAGAGTTTTGTTTTCAGGCTGGTCTTCTTTTCATTCTGTAGACTCTACTGCCCTCTAGTGGCTATATTGTGTTATGGCCACCTGGGCTTCCTTCATACGTCCCATTGAACACTGGTCTAACCAGGAGCTGAGAGATGGGGCGTGGGGACATCATATTGTATTTATATGCAAAGAGGTAGTGCATGCAGGTTTAGAAAGCCCAACTCAAGGGGAGTGGAATGTCAGTGTAGATCGTAGAAACAAAGGACAGAATTGTGAGAAAAGGGGTGTCCCAAACAAAGCTACTATTTTGAGTTCTGGACCCCTTAGACTTGCCCACCTGGATACAGTTTTGCAGGTAGAAACGACGCCTTCAGCAAGTTGTGAAGCAGACGACAGCCTGTCCCCAGAGACAGGACATCTGCGTCAACCCCGTAGGCATGGGAGGACCAGACCGAGCCCTTGGTCTCGAACCAGTATTTCAGAAATGACTACAAACGGCAGTAACTTCTAGCATGGCCTCCCAGTCTTCAAAATTCATGCTAACCTCGGATGAATGGAACTGTGAAACGGACTTCGCCCCACCCCAGCCGGCGAGAATAGAACACAGCCTCAAAGAGCATTCCACTATTCAAGACAAAAGACTTCTTGGTGCCAGGAAAAATAGCCAGCACTCGCAGCTCTCGGTAGAAACGGTAGGAAACTGGGATTACGGCGCTCAGTGAAGAGCTTACCCTCACCGTGAGGACTGCATTTCCCCAGGGAGTGCGAGTCATCATGTCCTGTGCTGTGAAGGAAATTGAACATAAAATCCAGAGAGATGGAAGTTAGTTCCTGCGCTGCCACCAAGGAGCAGTGTGGCCTTGGGAAAGTCAGGTGACCTTTCTCAGTCCCCTCCTCTGCACAGAGGTCGTCACATGAAACAATCTGTAACTGTCCAGTGAGCCCTACGATGCTTCCCTTTGGAGGCTGCCTAAGAGAGAGGCAGCGGTGGGAGCAGGGGGGATATTTTAAACTGTTCCATTGGTTTGGACTTCGATGTCCTTGCAACCAGGGGAATGACTAATGCGACCTTTTCAGATGGCCTTCTCCTCCAAAATCTAGGGAATGGGGGATGCATCTCGAAATAGGCTGTTTGCCTAAGAAATAGAATCCTAGCATCTCAAGATTTTTTTTTCTTGTATATGAAGATTTTAAAATCCCTATACGTCATCTCATCCAACATCCTGAGTGTGGTTTGAATCCTGCCTCCAGCACTCCGGCCCCTTAACCCCTTCCGGTGCCACAGAGCTGGTCCTTTCCAAGGCAATTCCAGCAGTCTTAGAGCACCTGCCCTCGGGGAGGCCTGCACACGCAGCTAAATCCTGCCTCACTCCAGTTGATGGTCACTGCTCTAGGTGTATGCTTTGGCGTCAGAGAAGACAAATTTAATTCCTCTTTTGCTTTGTAACTACTCACATACTTAAAGTTATTTTTCAGTTTCCTGTGGGTGTTCTCCCTGAAGCTAATCCCTGTCCCACCTGGCTCCAAGCTCTTCATTCACCACCCAGAGAGCATGAATACAGGCTCGGGGATCAAGGAAGCGTCTGGCAAACAGAGCACCCCAGAAAGACTAAGACATCTTTGATACGCAAGGTCCCCAAAACTGGCCTCCCTTCCACTATTTGTCAGAAGTTGCTGGAGAAAGCTCTCCACCAAAGCAAGAAGGTACATTAAGACAAAAATAAGAGTCTGCATCCAGAAAACAGAGGAACATTTCCCCACAAAATGTTCCTGTAAGATCACACAGTGACAGCTCAGAGAACAACCGGTTCAAACTGGAGCAGGTCCGAAGGGGCTCAGAGGAAACCTCTTTCCACGAGGTCAGTGTGGTGGAGCACCTGACAGCTGTCAACATGCCCAGAGAGTTTGACAATCGGAGAAGGAATGGTTGGGATTGAGCTGGCGAGGTGTCAGTAAAAAAAAAAACCTAAGCCAACCAAAGAAACAAAACAATTTTACTGAGCCTAGGAAAAACAAAACATTGTGCAAGAAAGGAAAAGGTCCTCGCCCTTGTCACCATCATAGACCCAGTCACTCTGTCTCGCATTTATTTTGGAACCACTGTGTTATTGAGGAGTTGCAATTTCAAGTCACTGGGGAACAAACAAAAAAAATTTTTTTAATCATTGTTTTCATTCACTCTCTGTCCAATCTTCCTTCCTTACTTGATAGTAAATCCTCCAACACCTAGGGCAGGTCCCAGAACTTTCCAGTTCTTTGCAATTATTAAAACTCAGTCCCATCCTGTTAGTGAGTCTTGGGCTCATATCTGTTGCAAAACGTTCCCTCTGGCTCAGTGCAAGCAGACCCATGGCTTGAGGGACTGGGACTGGGGAGGGAGAGATTTATTTTTTGTCACTGCACCACTCCATCCTCAGAATCCAGATCCTCTGGCATTGGGAACAGGGGAGGGAGTGGGGGGTGGGCGAGGGTACTGCTGGAGGCCAAACATCTCCTCATTTAACTGGAGTCGTTGGAACCCTCCTTGGCCAACCATGACTGGCCAGTAGGTCACAGCATGTGGACCAGGAGCCCAAAGCCAAGTCTTTCACAGGACACCTGAGTGTGCCAATTGTGGGATGCCATAGGCACCCCTCACTGCATGGGTCACAGGTAGGAACCGTGGGCAATGCTACCCTAGTTCTCCCTCTTCTATCCTCCCAACTCCCCTCACTAGTGGTCCATCCGAAGCCCCCTGAGGATGGGGTCTCTTCTTGCTGTGGGCACCCCTCTGACATGGAGCATCAGCCACAGAACTCAAGGCCAGCCATTTCCCTGCAGGGTTCACTCAATCCACTGGAGGCTGGTGCACCCCTTTCTCCCCCTCCCTGCAGTGCTGGTGCAGGCCACGGCTCTGCCGCTGCCCCTTTTCTGAGCCCTGCAGTCTCCTTCCAAGGGCTTTCCCTTTCTCAGGTTCCCAGGGGCAGATCAGCAAGTCTGATGCCCGGGGTAGGAGACGCCCCCGTCTCCCTGTGGTACAGCAGCACACCCAGGGTGGTCTGAGAACTCACTTCATTTGACACTGGGGAAGGAAACACACCCGTGCTTACCCTGGGGAGACTGGCAAGGGCCCCCTTACCATGAACACCGTCCTCGCTCCCCACGAGCCTGCGACTCTAAAGGTTCCCCATCCTGGGGTGATGCGGTGACAGCTGGTGGCCAGGATGGTCTACCTACTGCCTCCTAGTGAGTCCTAGGAGGAGCCGTCTGGCTCCCCTCTGCCTCTTCTTAAAAAGTAGGGGACTTTGAGTCTCTCGCTTTCAGGCTGGGGCTGGAGTCACAATTCCGGGACAACGGGCAATGACATCTGTTCCTTTACCCATCTCCTCCACTAAACTGGGCACTGACTGTACAAAACAACACCCTTGGCGCTGCCCCCAGTGTGTCTTGTCTGAAAGTGTCCGCATTAACCATTCTGGAAACAGCCTTCAGGTTGGAAATCTGAGTTCAATGATATGACGGAAAGGAGGACGCTGCTGTTTCGTTTTGATTTTTCCAACCTGTGCCTCTTCTTTATTTTTTTCACTGTTGTGCATTGATCAGAAAGAAAAGGAAAAGGAGGAAAAACCGCTTTTATCATATTAGCAACTTCCTGCTACACTCACCAAGAGGCTTTCACTGTTTTATCATGCAACTTCCTTCGGCCAAAGATCCAGCCCCTCCGGAGTGCGGCACTTGCTCTCACCAAGCGACGGCTGGGTGCCAGTCGCTGGGCTCCGTGCAGAGGGTGCTTTAAAATACGAAATACGATGGCTGCAAATGTCTGACCACCGCGCTGAAAAACTAAAAGTGGTAAAAAATAATAATAAAATAAAATAATAATAAAATTAATAATAAAATTGTAGTTCTTCAACTACAATTGAAAAACTAAAAGTGGTTAAAAATAATAATAAAAATGTAAATTTTTGAAGAGCTAGAACAGAACAGAAAAATATCAGAGTGTGTCACACCCAACAAGGGTGATGTTTCTTGAACTTTTTGTTAAAGTCGTGTGCGTGTGTATGTGTGTGTGCACGTGCACATCTAGGGGCACCAATAAGTAATATAAAACATCTAGTCCCTACCCTGGCTGGTATAGCACAGTGGATTGAGTGTGGCCTGCAAACCAAGGGGTCACCAGTTCAATTCACAGTCAGGGCACATGCCTGGGTTGCAGGCCAGTTATCCAGTAGGGGGTGCTTGAGAGGCAGCCACATATTGATGTTTCCCTCTCTTTCTCCTTCCTTCCCCCCCTCTCTAATAATAAATAAGTAAAATCTTTTTTAAAATCTAGTTTTTACTACAGATTATGGCAGAAAGAGTGAAAAGCACTTCTGATCCAGGCCCTCATTGAATCCTCGCAGCTGTGCCTGGGGTGGGAACAGTTACTGTCCTCAGTGCAAAGGTACGAAAACTAATGCTGAAAAGAGCTCAGCCACATGCTCAGGTTCAAACAGCTACTAAATCATAGACTAGGGGGTCACCTCTGGACATCTCAATCCAAGTCCGTGCTCGTATGCTGTGTCTCTTTCACTGGGTTAAGAAACAAAACAAGAGGCCAAGTTCAAAGCTATGTTCACACCTTTGGATGATACCGAGGAAACACACATGACATTTCCTAGACTAAGCTCCAACCGGCATAGGTCATCTTGGCCTATCAGCTCCCTTTCACGTGACTCGCGTTTAGGATGCAGACTTACTGAAACTGGACACGCAGAAATGACAGCGGAGACGATGAGTCAGCAGCAATCCCCCACCCCGCCCCCTCATGGTTGTATTCCACACGTGACCTGGAGTCTGTATGGAAGCTGTGTGGGGCTTCTCTGTCAACCCTCATCTCACCCCTCCACACCACACTTACTTTCTCAAACCCCACTGCCCCATCCCACCTCCCTCCTCCAGCCTGTCTGGAAAGGCAGCTGCTCAGCTACTGGCGTGGTCAGCCACGTGGCCTTTCTTGTGGTCCAATACTCTGCCGTGGGCAAGCTGTGCTCTTACAACCTGCGTCTAACTCATCCACGCACAGAGCAGTGGCCGTCGCTCCCAAAGCCTTAACCGTGTTTGCTCCACTTGCATTCATTGTTAGAAACAGCACAGAACCCGCTCACCCTCCTCGTTGCCCGATACTCCGTGACTGTCTGACTCCCTGTGCTTCTGGCAGTCTGACTCTGCAAGCACATTGGGGACCAGGTCAAACACATAAGCCATCACACCACACTTACATTTCTTGCCCAGAATTCCTCGCATTAGCATTAGAAACAGCAGAAGAAAAAAAATAGCGTAAGCAAATACGATTTATTTTTCCTGATACTATCCTCTTATCTTTCCTACTGTGTTTGTGGAGAGATGTAAGGGACATACTACAAGAAACTTCAGAAAATCATTTTGAATCGCCCGAAGTCTCCCCTGGTGCACGGCATGGCTTTCTACAGGTCGTAGCTACAGATCCGCACTATGTACCGGATGCACGGTTTGCTGGCTTCTTGAGTGGCTTTGCGGATCTGAGCCAGGCCGATGAAAATGATTCTAAGGGTCTGATTCCCCACAGGACCCCAGAGTTCAGCCACTTAAACTCACTGTGCAACCAGGGCTTGGACCAACGCAACTGCCCAGACGACATCCCCAGTACAATGGCACCCTGCCAAAACTTGCCCAGCAATCAACGCAGACCTACTCAAGGCCCAGCACTGGATGCTCAGGGTCAGCATGTCAATGGGTAGAGTGTCCCTGTTGAAACTGAACTGTGTTAAATACGCCTGCCTCCACCAATCCTTCCCAAGGAGGCCTCCTGGGGAGAAGCAGACCCTTTGCATGCAAACTGAGGACATCTGTATTCGCAGCCAGAGACAGTGAAGCCGCAGCACAAAGCCCAACAGCCTCTCCTGCTGCACGCTTACAGCCTGGAAACTGGAGCTCCCCACCGCCCCTGTCCCTGGATAGCTCAGGACCACGATTAATGAGCTCACCATTAAAAAAAAAAAAATCCTAAGATCATTAAAAGTTCTCATGGGCTTATCCCCCATGGAAAGTGAATCTAGTCCTTGGGCCGGGTACCCCAAGGATGCCAGGTGGAGGGGATGAGACTCTTTCTGGACCTCAGGCCTTTCTCTGAGGGGCCTGGGGATCCGGAGATCCCTTCAGGCAACCAGTTCCATCATTTTGATGGACACACAGTAGGTCATTTGGCCAAGTGTCCTTCCATCAAAGCTGAGATTCAAATGGATCGGTAAGTCCAACCAAGTAAGCACGAGTCAGCTGGGAGAAAAGACGCAGCCTTTGTGGCAGTCAGAAAGGTAACAAGTGTCTCAAGTATGGGACAAAAATGCAAGTTCCAGATACACATCTAATGGGACATTGCTGGCCGCAGACCATCCCTAACCACCGACCTCCAGGACGGCAACGGCTTCTGTGACTGCTCCCAGAGGATGCTTTTTAGGGGGCTGCCACCTCCGGAGGATCAAGGGTGCTCTGACCTTACGCTTGAGCTGCCTGGGCCACTTCATTAGCTAAAAATACCCCAGAACTATCCTCCGTTCAGGAAAGGCAGCAAATGCAGCAACCTCTGTTGAAAGGCCAGCAAAGCGACTCCCTAGAAGCCTTCTGGCATCTGCAAGTCCTGCTGAGCTTCTAGCCCCAAGGGATGCGGGAATGTCCTCAGGGGCCTTTGTGGGGACCATCCAACCTCTTTTAGCAACGTATCTCCAAAAAGGGAAAACAAGCCGTGGCTGTGTGGCTGAGTTGGTTGGAGCATCGTTCCCCTGCACCAAGAGGCTATGTATGGGTTTGATCCTGGTTAGGGCACATACCTGGGTTGCAGGTTCAGTCCCCAGTTGGGGCGTGTACAGGAGGCAACCAGTTGAGTTCTCTCTCTCTCTCTCTCTCTCCCCCCTCCCTATTTTTTTCTAAAATCAGTGACCATATCCTCACGAGAGGATTAAAAAATAAGAGAGGGAGGGGACAAAATGTAGATACATCCACAGTGCATCCCATTAACTCTCTGCCTTCTTCTTTCTGCCCCACAACACACGTGGACGAGACCAAGAAACATGGATGTTCTTAGAGACAGAGTTCCGGTCCTCCCCATCCCCTGCCCTGACCTCAAGCCTGACCCTTGACGCTGCCAGTGGACATCGTGACCCTCTCCTGACCTTGGTGACCTTGACCCAAGCACTACTCCCCCTCTGATCTGACAGCCACTGTTTGAATAATAACTTTAAACAATTGCCACAAACAAACTTCCCCTCTGTAATGGTAGCCTCTCCATTTCTGGCTCCAGTGTTATTTGCCTTCCAGATAAACATCATTTCCCAATGCCTGGAAAGTTCCACTCTTGTTCCAAATGTACATATCACTTTTCCATTATCTCAGGGCCATAGTCATAATAACGGTCAGAACATCTTCCTTCCCCTAAAAGAATCCTGGCCACTTCTTGCACTTTTCTGGTTTGGAATTCTCTTCTGGGCTTTTTTTTTTTTTCTTACTCCTCCTCCTCCTTAGTGGAAAATGTTACTTCTAGCTCCTGGATTTAATTTACTTTAATTTAATTACAGCATTTTCCACACATGCCCACAGGCTCTTGGTAATAGTTGCATTTTTAATAAATCTAATATATAATAATGACTTTGTTTTTAATTTTCCACTGAGAGTTGGATCCTAAGCGGGAGACGGAGCTCCAGACAGGGGCGTCTGGTTCCCTCCATGTGCTTGGGTTTCAGGCAGCCAAAGGCTCCTAATTGGAACACGGCTGCGCCTTTACCTTCCACCCCTGCACCCCCATGTTCAATGTCCTCAGCCGGCGTCTCACAGGATGGGGAATGACCAGTTGTTGCATTCAAAATGATCGAACCGATTGTGCGGGCCTCCCCCAGGCTGGAGGAGCAGTTGGACTCAAATCCAGTCCCACCGAAAGGTAAATCCCACGACCACTGATCTACAGCCCATTTACGAAGGCACGTGCGTTGACGAACGGCGTTACGACTGCTCGTCCACGTCCGGTTTATTCAACCGCGTGAGGAACGAACAAAGCCTGGGGTTTTCTGCTCCTCGCCGTCCTCCCGCATCCCGAGTGCTCCGCAGAGAGCCCCACACCACAACGGGCCCTCGGTCAGACCCGGGGCCACTTCTGTTGGGCGCATACCCTGCGCCAGACACCACTGAGTGTGTCACCTGCACCACGTCATAGGACTCTCTCACGCTATCGTCCCCGTCCTACAGATGACGAAATGCAGACCTACGGAGCTTAGACAACGGGTTCAAGTTCACCCTGCAAGTGAACGGCGGGACTGTCCAAATGCTGAGTCTCAGCTCCTGACCACTAGGCTGTGCTTACCAACGAAGGCACAGCACCGCACATCTGCAGCAAAGCACTTGGAGAGTGCTCTGCTTTCTTAGTAAACTGGGTAACCCCTGGAGGCCAAGTGTAACAGACTTCAGCTCTCCTTGCCAGGAACCGAGATCTGCCCATAAGGAAACTTGACTATGGGTTCCAGCAGCTAGGAGAAAAGCAGACAAGCCACAGCTTCAACATGAAACTATGTATCCGCATGGGCCACGTAGACAAAGGCTTGAAACAGAACTCATCTGAATACCTCTTGCTCTTTCCAGAACGTGGGAGCCTGGGTGGCCTGGGAGGAGCTGCTCCAAGGTCATTGCCCTGAGAGGCTATCACTAGAGAGTTTCTGGTCGACTCCCAGGTTCTGAGGAGGTAAGGGGCTTGCTGGCCAACCTCTTTCAAAGCAGACATGCAGAATATGAACCCACGCAGCCCCGGTCTGCAGCTGGCTCCCTGACAGGGGGACCCCCCCGCCCTGCAACGGGCATTGCAGAGGTCCAGCCCCTTTTGAGGGTGTGTTGCTCTTTCTGGCATGTTTGATAAGGATGGAGGACAGCTGAGTGCCTTCAGCTATCTTTCCTTTTGCCTGATAAGTAAGAAATGGTCTGAATGTATCTTTACCAGCCTCAGCTGACAGGCATCGGTCTTACATTAAGTCTTACGGGTGTTTGACAAACTGACCCCATCAAGGCAGCCACCTGCCCAGATGGTGAAATGAAAGTCAGCCAAAGGAAGATTTAAATAAGAGCTGCCCTGTTCCAACTGACCGTGTAAACCGATAGCAAACACTGATTACAAACACACATACATACACACACACACACACACACACACACACTTCTGTTAGAAAGCATTCTTGGGAGAAATTGAAAAGTCACTCACAGAAAAGCATTCGCCTCTGTTTGCCTTTTGTTAAGCAAGCTGGCGGCAATTTGGGAAAATAAATGCAAATGCACGCCATCTAACACAATTAAAGTTTCTTTTTTAGCTACAAACTCAGTAGAATTCTCAGTAGGCACGTAGTTCCACATCGGAATTTAAAATGAAGTGTTCGTTCTGAATTTCGGAATCTGTGTGAATCCAAATGCTCAGATGTGCCCAAGGAGGGATCCCGTTTCCTTATCACGTCTCACCCAGGTCAGAACACTGAGAAGGACACAGGCAACTCCCTGGGACGTGGCCGGGCTTGGGAATGTGCTGTTCTGGTTAATACATAGATGGCCAAAGTTTGAATAGTTATGTCCAAAGAATATGGGGAAAATCATGAATACCACAAGCACCATGAACCTATTTTAAATTATGTTTAATGATTCAAAAGTCACCTCAAGACCAAGTCCAAGTAAATGAGTAACTACAAGTGATCTAATTACTATAGAATACAAAAAACGTGATGGAGACACTCCTTATCCTAAAAGACCGAGACAATGGGTTGGAGAGGCAAGATCGTTAGTAATCACACTAGAAAACAAAGCAGCAGTATCAAAAGCCTCAGAACTGCCTCTGGGAAAACCAGGTCTCACACGGGGTGGGGCAGAAGCAGGTTTACAGCTGTGAGTACACAACACAGAGGTTGTTCCTGTATTATTAATTATTGCAGTATACAGACAACTGTAAGCCTGCTCTTGCCTCACCCTCTGTCCCAGATTAGCAGGGCCAGATCGAGAATATTATGTGATGAAAGAATGACAAATAGCCACATTTCCACTTTTTAATTGTTTCAAGTGTCTTTCCATTCCACTACATTGGTCCACTGCTGTAAAACCCAGGTGTAATTAGCTTCCTGGACATCACATACAAAGGAAAGTCAAATCCCTCTCCTTCTGCCAAATATGTGTCTGACACGCCTAATCTCGCTGGTATATTCATGCACGAAAAGTTACTACGGAGTCATCAACCTTTCCAGTTGGACTTCTTCATTTCGTTTTATTAAGAATGATGTCATGCAGTACTCATTAGTTTACTTAAAAAAAACAAACCAACTTTTTTTTTTACATGTCTTTTCCCAAAGAAGCATCTAACCGTAAAGATAGTCTTCGGATTATACTCATTTGAAATTTATTGGTAGGTTTCAAATACCATAAGTGAGGCTTTTTTTTTTACCCCAAAGCCTCATAGAAAATTAGAAATAAGAAAGTACACAAAAGGAAAAACATTTTTTTTAAGAAACAGAAGCAAAGTAAGCCGGAGGCAGGAATGATAAGAATCTCATCTAAACACTGACTGCAAGACCTGTGTCAATGTTGATGGACCCTGTGTTGTTGTCACTACTGCCTGAGTCCCTGCCTCCTTCCTAGACCCTGAGCCTCTTGAGGACAAGATCCAACTTAGCTTCAGAAGTCTATCAAAAATTACTATGTACCTTCCACACTCAAGATCCTGGGATAAAAAATATGAATAAGTTACGCTTCCTGTTCCCAAAGAGCTTACCATCTAAGACCAGCAGACAGAGAATAAGGAAGGTAGGAACAACAGTGTAACTTCAACACGCAAGAGTTAAAGTGGTAAGTGCAGTATATCCAAGGGCTTCTGAGGACATAGGAGGAGGGTCAAGCAGTTGGAGGAAGTCTGCTTGCAGAAAAATGACAGCTTTGTCTTGAAAGATGAATGGCAATTAACATGGAACAGATAGAAAGGAGGAGATGATGGAAGAATCTTCCAGCAAGAGGCAGAGCATATCATGGTATATGCCCAGACTACTAGTCATTTGGTCTCTTGGAGTCAAGTGCAAGGCAATAGGCAATGGGAAGCAGGCCAAAGAGCTTCAGTTGACTCAAGTTGAGGTTCCTGGGGAGTCACAGAAAGGCCAGAGAGTGGTATGGGGAGATTTGCATCTGCTCAGAGAAAGAGGAACCAGAATTGGGTAAGAAATAAGAAATTTGAAGAAATACTACAGATTAAAACATATCTCTGTAAAGTCCTGGGAAGTTATCTGAAAGTTTTCCAGATCAAGTCAAATTCCTATTCTTGTCCAAGTTCATTTGGCTCCAGGACTTCTAAAATCTGCAAAACTGATCCAATTGGACAGGCCTAAATATAGCTCACGTTGATAATTCCTACCAAGTGCTGTGTGTGGGTCTCCTGAAGGTGCCACAGGTCCCAGGAACGAGCCTGCTTTCCTGAGTTTAGATCTTGGCAGACCCTTTCTGCGCTATTTTATGTAGTGGGGAAAAAAGTTTTACTTACTTGCTACCTATAGTATCTCCCCTTTAAATTATAATGAATGGTTAATCCAGGAAGTGCAACCTGGCTTGCACGTATTTCATCCCATTCCAGAGGAAATGGTTTAGGGAAAAATATTATTCAGGGGTGGAAATGAGAAAAAGTACACAGACCCAAAAAATCAAACCTCATCAGCCATCAGGCAACTTGTCTCTGGTACGCAAATGCCTTCCCAGCCATCCCCGTGGAAATTGCCGTCCCTTCTCCAATTTGAATTAGCCCATGGGAGCTTTTAAACTGAAAATCAGAACTTTCCTTTTACCAAAGGCCAGCCTTGGAAAATCGCTCCCTACCCCACAAATCAAACTCCCTTCTGGGATTTCCCAAGCTGCAGTTGATTTCCTGAATTTACCAAGTGCTTATTCTCATTACTGTTTTATGTCCTCTGATGGAGGAAATTCTCTCTTTCCAAAGGCGGAACCATTCCCAATGAGGTCCCCCTGCTCCTCTCCGAGAAACCCGCCAGATTTACTGCTGCACAGTTCCATCCACTCTGATTCCTGCCAGCTGCAGGAACAACCTGCACCAACATCATCCCCTCCCTTAATCACGGTTTATTTATTTCCAAACTCGTCACGGGAACCCACCGAGAATGACCTGCTGATGTACTCAGAGCAAGAGGCTTGCAGGCCAAAGCTTCCAATGACCGTTACGTACTCCTCCTTCCATTTAGTAGAAGACACCTCCATCATCATCCCCAACTGCTCACCCACCCACGTCGAACAAATGATGGGCTGGGGAGTCAGGCATTATGGGAAGAATGCCTAGTGACCAAGGCCATGCCGCAGAAGTGAGCCAAACGGTGTCATGATTATCGTCTTGCTAGATCTATGTAGAGAACCCCCCACTTAGGAAATAAAAGAGAATCTCAGAGAGCTCCCACGCCTTACCCAAGGCCATGTAACTAGAAAATAGCAGAGCCGCACCACGTAGTCTTGGGGCTGCCTGACCCCAGACCCCAGGTGCTCTCCAGCGCACCTGCCGGACCCAGGAAGAAGAGAATGCTGTCCTGCTAAGGTCTGACGTGGGACCACGCTGGCTTACAAGGTAGGGTCCTCAATGATTAGTGCTATTAAAATTATATCAACCCCAAATGTATTTTAAAAACCGTCTCAGCCATTCCACCTTATGATACTCCGTTATTACTTGCTAAATAAAGTCTTTCTAAACTGGAATGTGACGCTTTCATAGCTTCTCCACAGAGCAGCAAGGGGAGTCATTTTTCAAACTAAATTTTCCATTGTGTATTTTATGAGAACATCATTGTGACCTTACATAAACACAGTGCAATTATCAAAATCAAGAAAATTCACATTGACACAATACTATGGTCTAGTCTACAGTCTAAACCCACATTTCATCAGCTGTCCCCATAATGTCCTTGAATAGCTGCGTCTTCCCCGGGCGACACCCAACCCTCTATCTCCTATTGAAAACGCAATAACAAAACGTTATTCCTCTTTAGTCCCTTTCCATTCGAAACAGTCCCTTAGCCTTTTGTGCGTGTCTGTTTCTCAACAACACTGTTTACAAGGAAGGTAAGCCAGTTCTTTTGAAGAGAGCCCCTTGCTTTGGATTTATCCGATGTTTCTCCATCATTGAACTCAGGTTAGACATTCTGGGGGCAGGAAAACCACAGACATGACATGGTGTCCTTATTGAATTGTTTCCAGAAGCCCATGAATTACTGGTCTTTCCATTTTTTTGTGATGTTAATGTTGATCCTTTAGGGATGTCTGCCAAGTTTCTTCACCATAAATAAAGTTACTGTTTTCCCTTTGTATGTCCTTTGCAAGTAAATACTTTGAGACTATGCAAACAGACGTTTCCTCGTCAAACTTTAATCGCCAGTTATAGCATTCATTGCCGATTTTCCAACTTCATTATCCCTTCCACATTAGTTGGCAATACATAACATAAGAGTTTCCTCATCTATCCAACTTACTCGTTCACTCATTCATTCGTTTATGTTAATACAAATCATAAATATTCACTGAATTGATTGGTTTATCATCAAATATCGATGCTCGAATTAGCCCAGATTTGGCTAAAAGGAACCTCTTCAAGCTGGCTGCTGTGCTCTTTTTAAAAAAATAATAATAAGCTCCTAACTTTGGAATAACTCCAGAGGCATAGGAAAGTTGCAGATAGGACAGCCAGCTCACACTCACTCCTCGCAGTTTTAGATCACCGTGCTGCACTCGTCAAAACTCAGAAACCAGCCATCGCATATTACTGTTGACTAAACCCCGGGCCTCATTAGGGTTTACCAATTATTCCAGTAATGTTTTTCCTGGATCCAATTCAGGATGCCACACTGCATTTAGCTGGCATGGCATCTTAGTCCCTTCTGCTCTGACAGTTCCTTCAATCTTGCCTTCTTGGTCATGACCTCAATGATTCTGAGAAATGCTGGTCAGGTGATTTTGAGAATGTGCCCAAATCTGAGGTTATGAGATGTAGCAATCAGATTAGATGTGGGTTTGGGGTTTAGGGAAGAATACCCCAGAGATGAAACCCTTTGTCACCCCATCATGACAAGCTAATAGGAACATGACTAATCACCAGGGACATTAACCTTGATCATTGTGGTTGAGGTAGTGATTTCCAGGTTTCTTCACTGTAAAATTACTGTGGCCCTCTGTCTATGTTCTATTCATTGGAAATGAGTCCCTAAGTCCAGTCCACACCTTGCTGGGGATGAGGACGGGGTAAGTGTGGGAAGATTAAGCACCATCTCCCAGAGGGCAGAATATCTAGATATAATTTGGAATGCTTCCATAAGGAAGATTTATCTCTTCTCCTCCACTGATTTATTTTGTTACCCAGTTATTTACATCATGTGTATTTATTTCATACTTTGGGTTACGATTCCACTTTATACATATACTTCTTTAATTGTCCCAGCTTTGACCCCCAGAAGCTCTTTCCGTCTGGGGACGGAGTCTCTTTGGCACACCTCCACACCTTTGTTTCCTAGGCACGTCCTCATTGCCACCACTGCCAGCGTCTCCAGGCTCATCTGTATTCTCTCTCTGTCCCTGGACTAAGCTTATTACGCATTATTTCCCTAAGGAACCCTGGTTCCCACTGTTGGAGAAAAGGATTTATAAAGGATCAGGGTGCACAGGGTGCTCCTGGTCCTCAAGTGTCACTGCTTCTGGGCCAAGGGGATTCCTTTCAAAACCCAAATAAGACAGCAGGATGACGGTGGGAGGCGTGACTTGGGCGGTCACCAGGGTTTCCCTGTGCTGACCCAGCGATCCCAGAGAGGCACTTCCTGTTCTGGCTCCTCTTTGGGAACAGAGCAAACCCTACAGACTAGTTCATTAGAAAGGACAAGCAAAAGCAGGTGACCCAGAGGGGGTGAGAATTTGAGAGGAACAGAGGATGGGGCAGATGGCTAAGCAATGGATGACCGTTTGTCCCCGTGTGCTGAGGACAGGCCTGGCACGTGCCTATGGTCCCAGTTTGAGTATTAATAGCATCCGTTTCAGGCTCAAAAGCACCTTGATGTGGACACTAGATGACCTGGTACCCTAGAAACTTTCTTGAGGATAAAGTTTGTGACAGCTACACTACTGATGAGGAATGGAAGGCTCTGCTGTGTTAAGCAATGTAATCATTCCTTTGCATCTCACAGAAATGTCCATGAAGACTTAAATCGCTTTTCAAGGTTCCTTGGATTTCAAACCTGCTTCTGTGAAACTGTCTCTCTGGCATCGAGCTGGGCTATGGCCTCCAGAGAGGTCAAGAGTGTCCCTCTGAAAAGCCCACTGTTCCCACCATTGGTGAAGCCCAGCAATGTCGCTGGGTGTACACACCCCGAGCAGCCCCCACCCGAGGTCCCTTTGGTGCCTACAAGCAGATGCCACGAATGGGAAGAGAAAAAAACACCTTGAACAGCACTTTCTCACTGCCCCAACCCTCTTCCACACCATGGATTCACGTCTGCTTTATGTCCACACCTTCCTCCGCTGTCTGTGCTTCCTCCGCTGTCTGTCCTTGCCAGCCTTCGAGGCACACAGGTGCAGTGACTGTTAGCTCAACTCCATTTCCAACTATTCAGATGTCGAAATTTTGAACTGTTAACAGCAAAAAAAAAAAAAAACACAGTTTTCCCCCATTAAATAAAAACACAGAGAAAATCGTACAGTATCATGTGAAAACTCCAATTGTCCATCCAACAATTTAGAATTCCAGGATTTCCTAGCAACCGCAGGATGCAGTGGTGCTGAACTTGGACCCTAGAGGAACACTCACTTTTAGGCAGGTTTTATAAAGCAATACTTGCTCCAGGAACTGCAGTCCTTGAAAATGTAATCAACTGCAGAAGAACCACTACGGTCTGTGCGAGTTTAAGAGTTGAATGGTTTGAAATACTTGGACCAGAAGGGTCTCCTGGTTTCTTTCAAATGAAGTGGCTCCAGCAAGAGTTACCGAAGTGCGGGCAAGCCCAGGTGACATTTTTATGTTTCCAGGAAGCCCTCGTGCCAAGATTCAGCCCACAGAGAATGATCAAGTCTTCATTAAAACTCCCCGGAGGAGGACCTGAGGCCAGGAAATAAGACGTTCTCACTTCGGCGGCGTGTCTGCAGCAGGCCTCAAACTGCAAGAGCCGCTCAGGAAGCAGGTCTTCGTCCTGACAGAGGTGTGTCGTAAAACCCAAAGCTGCTGCCGCGCCGTCCCCATTTCCTGTCGTGAGGACAGAGGGGTCCGCCCAGAGGTCAGAAGGCAGGTGTGAAACAGCCAAGCTGGAGTGGCCCCTTGGCCCGTGGGACTGAGAAAGAGATCCCGAGGCACAACCTGGGGCCTTGATTTCCAACTGGCACCCACCTGCTCTCCTACCTGCCTCCTGCACCTCGGGGTCGGGCCCCGCCCCAGATGGACCTTGCCAACAGTCTGGAGCAGACACACCTGAGATTCTTCACACTTCACGCTTCTGCTTTCCCAACCCAAAACCGGGATTCCCAAGAGACTTCCATCAGCTCTCTGTCTGTTGGGGCTGGACCAAAATGAGGACTCAGTGATGAGGCGAACACTGGACTATGAATCAGGCCTCTTCCTGGGTGACTGGAGACACAACTCGCAGCCTCGGGGGGATGCTCTTATTTCACCTGTAATAGGAGAGTCTGGAGTCAGAAAGTACAGGGTAAGGGAAGCAGGAGCCACAATATCTGGCTTTAGAACTTGAAGCACATAATGTAACCTCCCTGCCACACCAGCTCCTTGCCTCTAAAGTGGACGTGAGGATGCCTATCCTACAGGGCTATTCTGGGGGTCACACAAGATTGTGCGAGAGGTCCTCCCAACTAGAAAGTGGCACACAACCAGGCAGCTCTGCTCCAGCTGCTGCGGCTGGCCCAGCACCATCCGAGTTCCCCTGGCACTCTGAATAGTCATCGCTGACCTCAAGGACTTCGCAAGTGAAAGAATAGTTACTATTCAAAATACTTTCATGATCCCTCCGTGAACTTCTATTTATTCCTCGAAATGGGGATCTCATACTCAATGAACCAAACGCCAGCAGCAGCAGCCACCTCTGCTTTGCTGGAAAAGGAAAGGGAGGAAAAGGGAAAAGGAAAAGAAAATAAAAAGAAAAACAAAACAAGAAAGAGCTTGATGGCTCAGGTGTGCCCAGGGCGCAGCAAAACCATTTAAGTCCCAAACTGTCCACCAGGGGTCAGAGTGTTCAAAAGCAATTTTCCCCATGTTAAGTCTCTGTGTTCATTGCAGCGTTATTTACAATACGCAAGGTATGGAAGCAACCCAAAGGCCCATCAATGGGTAAGTGAATAAAAAAAAAGCTGTGGAATGGAATTCAACTTGGCCATAAAAAAGAACGAAATCTTACTATTTGTAAGAACATGGATGGACCTAGAAGGTATTATGCTCAGTGAAATAAGTCAGACAGAGAAAGACAAATACCTCATGATTCCACCTACATGTAGGCCCTGGTGAACAAAGTAAAAACAAGCAAAGTAGAAACAGACTCCAAGATACAGAGAACAGACTGGACTGGTGGTTGCCAGTGGAGAGGAGTTTGTGGGGGTGGGGCTGGGTGAGGGGTATGGAGGGATTGAGAGTCACAAGCTGTTGTTCGCAGAATAGTTAGAAGCATGTGGATTACAGTGTAGGATTCATCATCAATAATATTGTCATATCTGTGATGCCAGATGCATGCTGGAAATATCGTGGGGACCACTTTGTAAAGCATGTGATTGTCTAACCACTATGCCATAAACCTGATACTAATCCAAAATCATACTGTAAATAAACTGCCGTTAAAATTTTTTTTTAATTTAAGAAAAATGCCACATAGAAAGTACACACTCAGCACAGCGAGGTTCGGAAACAGAACCTGGATTTTGTAATATTCTGCATGCGCAGTCCTTAACAGCACTGAAACACGTCAAATACTTTCCATACTCGCAGAACTCCAAGTCCCAAGAAAGCGATCCTGCTTTGAGATATTTGGGGGTGGTCGACGTGTGCACGTGGTGATGGTTTCTCAGGCGTGGGCATTTGTAGAAACCTACCAAATAGGGCCCTGGGAACATGTGCTGGTTATTCTATGCCAATTACATCTCAGTGAAGATGTTCTTGAAAGAGGATGGACAGTGTCCACATAGACAGATGTCTTACCGGCTTCAGCGCAGCCGCGAACAGTGGCTATGGGAACGGGGGATGGGGGTTGGGCCTGGGGGAGCCAAAATGAAAGGCATTCTGCTCTCTCCTGTCACACACTGCTGCATTGACTGACTCTGTCCTCACGCTGATGTGTTTCTAATTTTGTAAGTTAATACATCTCATTTCCAACTTTGTAATTTAACATTGAGAAGGTTTTTTCAACGTGCATGCTTACTGTAACATACCACTTTCCGATTGTATCAACGTCTCACAGGGAAGGAGACAGAGAGAAAGTCATTTTGCTAACAGGCAGGAAGGAAAGGGGGAAATTGCACCCCAAGGCCCTACACAGGGAGGGCCAGGCCCCCAAGGGAGAACCCAGGGGAAGCCTTTGGACATTCCAGAACCGCCTGGAGAATTGCTGCCAAGCAGCTTTAGGACGAACCAAGACTGGGGACCCTCTACTACAGGCCTTGCTTCTAATAGATTCAACCCCTGACCATGGGTCCCATCCCTTGTGGCTCTCGGAGTGACACTGCCACACAGCTTGGATGGGGAACGACCGCCTTCAATGGCATAAAGAACAGTTTAAGTTCCAGAAGTCAGAAGGCTGACGCTCAGGTTTATTTAGAATACAAATCGCCCAGTAGATGGCGCTGCGATCTGAGAACTGAAAAACCCTTGTCCTACACCTCTTTCCTATAAAATGAGTCTGGAGGCTGTGATGGAGGCTGAGTTGTGGACAGTCTCGGCCATCAGTAGAGCATTTAGTCCTTTAAACAAAGTATACATCGGGTTTAGGATGAATCTTCAGCAATGTATATTTTTCCTGTGTTGGCAATTTTTGTAGAAAAAATACCTATTCATATTCTCTCCATTTTTAAATGCTGGATATGAGTTCTAATCTATGTGAAAGCATCTCAAATGCAGGACAGCTGAGTGCTCTTTCTGTGAGTATAGTAACAGAGACGTCCCAAAACAGATGGACACTGAGGAGCGAGAGTTTGGCAGAGGGAGCAGTCAAGACAAACCCATCTTCTTTCCAGGTTGGTGGTGACGGTGGAGGAAATCGAGGTAAACAGCTCAAGGTAATGACCTGTGAGAATCGATCCCAGCTCCCACCTTTCATGTCACCTGACCCCTGTACCCTCGGCCATTTGTCTAGAATTTTCCCCAGTAAATGGACAGTGCATGCTCAACACAGACGTAAATGTCTCTAAATAGCAATACATAAACCAGCTCCTTTCAGGGGAAAAGGGATGTATTTGCTTGCTTGAAATGTTCACAATTCAACCAAGAAATGAACCTGGACATGCTACTATATTTAAAGCTACCAAGACCACGACTATTTTAATTCTAGCATGCAGCAAAAATCAATGAGAACACAGGTACCCTTGGACAACACGTGTTTGTCCTGTACAGGTCCATTTATATGTATGTTTTTTCAGTAAGTACTGTAATTTTTTTTCTCTTCCTTAAGATTTTATTAACATTTTCTCTCTAGCTTAGTTTACTATATGACTACAGTTTATAATACATATAACACACAAAATATGTGCTAATCAACTATTTATGTTACTGGTAATAATGCTTCCCATCACCAGTGGGCTATTCGTAGTTAGGTTTGGGGGGAGACAAAAGGTAAAGATAGATTTTCAGCTTCACGGGGATCAGTGCCCCTCACGCCCACATTGTTCAAGAGTCTGCTGTAGGCTTCTCCGTGTTGCTAGGCAACCTCCAAAGCCATCCGCCATAAACAGAGGGGGCCTCCTATTCTACATTGCCGGGAATTCCTTGCCGCTTGCCCTCAGGGGCACGAGGAGGCCTGCAGGCAATCTCCAGCTCCCTCTGGTGGCCTGAGCCTCCAGGGAGGCAAGCTGCATAAAGGAGGGGTCTCGAGAAGCCAAGGCCAAGTGTGCAGAGTCCTTCCTGTCGCCGACAAGTATGAACAAAAGCTGGGCCGCTTGAAAAGATCCCCCGCCAAGAGGCTCCCAGCCGCTGCTACGTGGGTCTTTGTGTAGCAGGCTGTTCGTTTACAGGTGGTCCTGTGAAACGAGTCGAGAGGCATCAAACCGAAGGGAAAACAAGACTCCTGTCCCGCTTATCTGTCCCTTCCACCTGCGTGTCCCAGGCTGGCGCCGCCTTCCCTGGAGAATTGTTTTCAGGGGACAGCTTCAGCTGAGTAAACTGACAGCCGGATTCGCCCTCTTGGACAATCCCCATTCAGCCGCTTTTATGGGGCCGTTATCGTTCTCGAGTCTCACGCGGAAGGCCGATGAGTCTGTCTGTTATTACCCCGGGTATTTGCTTTGGCAAACCTGGGTAGCAGGGGTTTAACTTAGTCACATATAATCCACATGTAAGTTGTACACTTATGTGCATCACGCGAGGCTGAATGTGCTCTTCACAGCGAAAGATCGTAACTGTAACAACCCGCGAAAGGCAGCGGCTAGGACACAGGTATCCTTGCGATGCCCACGCTCCCCCACCGTCTGCAGTGCTCAGTGGTCTCCCGCCGAGAGACCTGTAGGACAGAGGAGGGGAAGGGAGACTCCAATGGTCTCAGCTGCTTAAACGTGAAGGTCAGTGAATTTTATCAGACTGGACTTGCTCAAGACAGAGTTCCCTTTAGGACACCCTGGTCCTCAGGCTAATTAATCCACCCAACGTGTTAACACCTTAAGTGAGTCACTGCATTTTAGAATTCAATTGGCCATCTAGCTTCACAGGATTTAGGTTAATCCAACTAACAATGTTTTAAAATTCTGATTATTGCCCTACTCCTCTTTTTCTCTTAGCATTTAAAAATTGTTTATATATTAATCTCTCTGTTCCATATATTTTTAAAGATTTTATTTATTTATTTTTAGAGAGGGGAAGGGAGAAACATCAATGTGTGGTTGCTTTCTCCAGCACCCCCTACTGGGACCTGGCCCACAACCCAGGCATGTGCCCTGACTGGGAATCGAACCAGTGACCCTTTGGTTCACACGTTGCCATTCAGTCCACTAAGCCACACCAGCCAGGGCCTCTCTGCTCCATCTTAATAGCTAATAACCCAAAACCTAATAGGTTCAAAGCATGTCACCTAGGTACCATCCTCTTAGTTACTGTAAATGGTCTGCAACTGAGCACATTTTGATTCCTTAGGAAGAAATCCTGACTATTAAGGGGTCCACACTACCCTACAACAAATAGAGGCATCCCCTAATGCAAACACAATGTTCCAAAAATGTGCTCCATTTTTCCCACAGTCTTGGCATTTTAAATGGTGGCCAGTGTCCAAGGCGAGATCCCAAGAATCTGTTTAGTTGACCACATGCCAAAGAAAAGAAAGTATATGTGCCATCAAATAAAAGGTGTTGCTATGATGATGCTATCACTTAAATGTATCAAGGAAGACATTTAATTTGTACATATTGCCTATGCATGCTGTCAGTGTTGAATAATGGAAAATTTAATTACAGAAAAACAAGGCAAGTGATGGATTTTGTAGAAATACTTTTGGTAACCTGGGTCCTAGCAGGAAAATACATGATTAATGAAGTTTCTTTACTATGAGTGTTAACTCTAGGAGTTTTGACTTTGCTTTTTGCAGGCAGAAGCACTGCCTCATAGAAATGCTTAATTGATACAATATAATGACACACTCTGTGCAAGTTTTATTTATAAAATTGTGTGGCCACTAATATTCTTTAAAACAGGTCATTCTCTTAACTTTAAAACACTAATTTTAAAGTCTTGTTAAGTGAAGTACAAGGAGTTTTACTGAATTCTTATCCAATTACAATATAATATAATCATGTTTAGAAAGTCAAAATTAAGGAAACCCATATGTAGACAATATGGATGAGAAAAGAACCTGGTAAAACATACAAAAAATTCCCATGAAAAGGATATCAAGAAAAGTAACAGCTATTACAGTGTAGGAACTAGTATAGCCCAACGCTTTTTATAAAGATAACAGGAAGTTAATTCCTAACAGAGTGTTAAATTACCTCTTGTCTATGACTTCTATGGAAATAAAAAATGAAAAACATGCGCGGCCATCAGCACCTCTGTTACCCAAGCACGAGGACTGGGAGGTGGGTTTGTTTCTGACGCCCAGGTTCTTCCACGGTGGGTTTGAAGCAGCTCCTAAGTGGCTTTATTAGACCCTGGGGCTGGAGACTTTAGTTCTCAATAAACATCTGCTGAAGACATGTCAGCCACACGAAAATGAAATGAAGTGCCAGGGAGGTGGAGACCTAAGTGAATTTAAACTCCCGGCTTTTCTCAAGATTTGTCTTCTGTCTGTACCTGTCTTCTTGCCCTGCAGTGAAAAGCTTTCTGGGTCCCTTATTCTCTGAAACCCAGGAAACTTGGATGGACAGAAGAAAAACAAACCTTCCCAAGACACATCACAGGTTCAACTCAGGAAAGCGCCCCCTGTGAACCTAAGGACTGGTGACCAGAGCTAAACTCTTCTTCCTTGTGGTAACCCCCCAGCCCTCCCAGCACAGCAGGCCACCCACACCGGAGGTTCCACTGTGAGTGGTTCCACTGACGGTGCTCAGCCACCGCCAGAAATTATTCCATGGAAAATTCCAGAAAGAACTCAGAAGTTTTCAACCGTGTGCCATGCCAGGTCCCATGATGAAATCTCACGCCATCCCATGTCATTCTGTCCGGGACCTGGGTCATCCCTTTGCCCGGCATCGCCACGTTGGCAATGCTCCCTCCCAGCCTGCTTGGCACCTACACGCCACCTCGGCCATCTGATCGACTGTCACAGTATCACGGGGCTGGTGTTCAAGTAACTCCTTTTGCATCCTGATCTCTCATCAACCTCATTTCGTCTTCTCGAGTAGGCCGCTTCCTCTCGCAACATCACAGGAAAGGGAAGAGGGGTGCGTGCAGGACAACAAGATATTGGGGGGGGGACAAAGACCACATTCCCCTTTCATTACAGTATAACGTCATAATCATTCTATTTCACTATTAGTTATCGTTGTCCGTCTCTTACTGCGCCTAATTCCTAAATTACACTTTATCATAGGTATGTGTACCTAGGAAAAAACAATATAGACAGGGGTTGGCACTACCAGTGGTTTCGGGCATCCCCGGGGGGACTGGAATGCATCCCCTACAAATACAGGGCGACTACTCTGCTACCTTTTGAAGCCCCAGAGGCTAACAACCTTCGCAGGCTGAAAGATGGTCACGTTCAAGCAAGGAAGTGCTGAGCATGCAGGGGCGCCCACGGGGAGCCCGCGTGGTGCTGTCTGGGAAGTTAATATTAAACCCCATGCCCTTAGGAGATGCCTGCTCTAATCTGGCTACATCTATTCTATCCTACCAAAAAAAAAAAAAAGCCAACAGTCAGAAATGTTATGAATAATCACTGAAAACGTTGCCACACAAAGCGAAAGATTATTCCAGGTCGGAGATAACGAGGCCAGAGGGTAGGTGCCTGAGTTTTATTAGGGCCGTGTGGATGATTTTATGGCCTCTTGAACCCAAGAACCTCCTCCTCCCTCCTTACGTGAACCCATTAAACCCTTCCGCCATCACTGGGTTGGCAGCAAGTTTTCATTGCGGTTTTCCAGCACTGTGTTCCTCTGATAGACACGGTGAAACTGCCTATTCACTGGCGGTCACTGAGTTCAAAGGCGAGGTGGCTGGGTGGCGACCCGGCGGCACGATATCTGGAACACAAGGAATGACAGGCACCAAAAGAGACCACTCCCTGCTAAGTGGGTCAAGGCTGGGGTGAGACAAGGAAGGTGCTCACCAGCTGGGGGTGGGGGGGCGGCAGCGGAGGAACCTAAGAGGGGGTCAGGAAACTTACCAATCATGACAACCAGTACGTTGGTGCAATATGTCTAAAAACAAACGTTAATGCCAAAAAAAAAAACTACGATGAGCCTATTATCGAACTGTCAAAGAAAGACAGAACTGGACTCTGCCCTTGTACAGTTGGGCCTCACTCACCTCCCCCGAATCCTGGCCTCTCTGTGCTGAGTCGGTGGTCCCAGGAACTCGACGCCTCGGGAACCCCTCTTTTTACAGCACTGCCTGGGAGCAGAGTATTACATCTCAGCAGATGATGTGCCATGTTAATTGGTATCCTACAAAATGCCTTCCAAGAGAATGTATGTGGGAAGGCTGGGGAGGAAATGACTGTGCTGGGTCTTTGGGGACAGCAATGGGACAGCAGGACGATAAAGCCATTTCTGGTTTCTTCCTCAAACAAGACTCAGACAAAACATGTTAAATATTCTAGTTCCTGGGCACAAGGGGGCACTTCCAAGCCATGGAAGGCAGGCTGAGAATTATTTTCTGTTTTTAACTTCCAAGACGCACTGGGACCTGCTGCCCTAAGGAGACAAGAGCAGAATTTTTCTCAACAGATACATTCAGCAATCATAGGTTCTGCAGCTGCCGTGAATTATCTAACTCCAGAGGATCTGTAAAAACTCACCCAATTCATGAGAACCTATGGAAACTTTCTTTGGGTTGCAGGGCGGAAAATATGCAAAGATAGAATGAAAATATATAATAATAATAATAGCAACAATCATGATAGGGTATCAGTTTCCCCCACCATAAGTATCAATTGCTAACAATATAATTTCAAAGATCAGTTATAGTTACAAAAAAACAAGATGATTTCATATGAATCTGAACTTCCTTAAAATGTTAAAGATGCTTATTTTTAGTTAGACATTCAACAGGTAACTTTCTTAAGGAACAGTCGACAGGGTCTCAGGCCACCAGTGCCAAAACAGGTGCAACAAATAAGAATTCAGTCAAAACGTCCTGGTAGCTTCAGTGGGATTCCCCCTCTGCCCCTAGATAAAGAGTCTCTCTCCCCCAAACAAAAAGTGGTTATTTATTTTATGTTTTTAACTAAATTCAGGACAAGTTTACATGTCAAGACATCATAAAATCCCTCCACTGCATTCGTGTGGATTTGTCTCCTTTCCAAAGTGTCCAGAGAGGACAAAAAACAGTGTTCATTTCTCAACCTTTTCTGTTTCCATTTTTCTGGGTCCTACAAAATATATGCATAGATACAAAGAACAAATCAAATAAAGATCTTCTAAAACTGAAGGCTAAATTTAAGTTTTGATGTGTAAGGGCAGAGGAGAGCCATTTTCCTGAAAGAAAGAAAAATGGTTACATCAACACTGAAAAACTCACAGACAGTCCCAAAAGTAAGTGAACCAGATGGAAGGAGAAAGTTCAGCCGATCAATTCTAATCTTACAAAACTACGCTTTTAGACACAATGTTCCTTGTGTACGACTCCACAAGACTCCACATGAGAAAGCTGCAGAATAACAGAGAGCAAACATGGCTACAAACTCAGAGGGAAGGAGGAATAAACAATCAGTCTTCTGCAATAAGAGAAATTAACTTACATAACTGTGTTTGATCTGCAGTCATCTTAAGGAACTAGAGGCAAATGTGTGTATAACATATGGTACACTTTTCTCACCATGTCAGTTCTGTATGAAATGCAGAGGATGTTTCTGGCCGATAAAGATGAAAATAAGGTATTTAGCAACATATTAATAAATGTAATACAGTAAGAGGTATACTTCTAAAATTATAAGTTATCAAGCCTCCAGAAAAGTAATTTCTTAGAAAATTATGTAAGAGGTGGGTAGGGGAAAATGTTTTCAAAATTGAAGAATACCTTGGACCATTTTTAATGTTGATGATTAAAGCACCTCTTCTCCTTTCTTTTTTCTAGAAACTTAGGAGGGTTCATATGGCTACATACTAAATTTGTCCACATGAAAAAATTACTTAACTGACTGCTAGTCAGTTATTTATGCAACTGATTTTTTTCATTTTTATACTATGCATTAATAAATATGAATGAATGCCTGGGCAAATTTACGCTCTACTTAGATGTGCATAAAACAGCCCATTTCTTTGAGAGTCCACCTTGGAAACCCTGATTTTTCTGGGATAAACCCCCTGAAAAACCTGTAAAATTATTAGCATGACCAGAGTTCATGAATGAGCCCTACTTTCAAACTAAGCTTCAGGGTCCAGGAGTCCCTTTGTGGGTAACTGAATGAAAGAGTAGGCTCTTCAAAATTGTCTTCTAAATCAGTCTTTTCCAGAAATTTTTCTCTGCACTTTGAGGACTTACAGGGTTCCAGTACCATATGTAAAACAAAAATCTTCCGTTTAGTAAAGGCTAGAGCTTGAAAAGTTAGCATTTGGCATTAAAAAATCTTTGTTTTTCTCACCAAAAAAACCTACTCAACCTAATAAGTGAATTTGGCAAAGTAGCGGGATACGAAGTCAGTATTTGGAAAGCAAAGGCATTTTTGTACACCAACAATGAAATCAGAAACAGAAACTAGGGGGGGAAATCCCATTCTCTATAGCAACAAGAAAAATAAAGTACCTAGGAATAAACTTAACCAAGGAGGTAAAAGACCTGTATTTGGAAAACTACAGAACACTGAAGAAAGAAATTTAAAAAGATACAAATAAATGGAAGCATATACTGTGTTCATGGGTTGGAAGAATTAATATCATTAAAATGTGCATACTACCCAAAGCAACCTATAGATTCGATGCAATCCCTATTATATATCAAGGGCATATTTCACAGGTCTAGAAAAAATATTTCAAAAATTTATATGGAACCAAAAACAACCCCAAATAGCCTCAGCAATCTTGAGAAAGAAGAACAAAGTATGAGGGAACACAATACCTGGTATCAAACTATACTACAAGGCCACTGTAATCAAAACAGTCTGGTACTGGCAGAAGATCAGACACATAGATCAATGGAACAGAATAGAGCCCAGGAATAAACCCATGTCCCTATGGTCAGTTAATATTTGGCAAATGGGGCAGGAGCATAAAATGGAGTAAAAATTGCCTCTTCAATAAATAGTGTTGGGAGATCTGGACAGGTATATGCAAAAAAATGAAGCTAGACCACCAATTTACACCATACACCAGGATAAACTCAAAGTGGATAAAAGGTTTATATATAAGTCATGACACCATAAATGTCCTAGAGGGAAACAAAGACAGTGAAATTATGGATATCCTATGCAGCAATATTTTTGCCAATGTATCTCCTAGGGTAAGGGAAATAAAGGAAAAATAAAGAGATGGGACTACATCAAATTAAAAAGCTTCTGCATGGCTAAATGAAACATCACCAAAATGAAAAAGGATCCAATGGTATGGGAAAACATATTTGCCAATGATACCTCAGACAAGGGATTGATCTCCAAAATATACAAAGAACTCACAAGACTCCACACCAGGAACACAAATAATCAAATTAAAAATGGGCAAAGGAACTAACAGACACTTCTCCAGGGAGGACAGAGAGAGGGCCCAGAAGCATATGAAGGGATGCTCAGCATCCCTAGTCATCAGAAAGATGCAGATTAAAACCACAATGAGATGCCATTTCACACCTGTCAGAATGGCCATCATTAACAAATCAAGCAACCACAAGTTGTAGAGAAAAAGGAACCCTACTGCACTGTTGGTGGGAATGCATACTGGTGCTGCCATTGTGGGAAACAGTATGGAGTTTCCTCAGAAATCTAAAAATGGAACTGCCTTTTGATCCAGTGATTCCACTGCTGGGATCATACCCTAAGAATCCTGAACCACCAATTCAAAAGAACCTCTGCACCCCAATGTTCATAACAGCATTATTAACAAAAGCCAAGTGCTAGAAACAGCCTAAGTACCCATCAGTAAATGTGTGGGTCAAAAAACTGTGTTACATTAGCACAGTGGACTACTACAGAACAGAAAGAAAGAAGGAACTCTTACCTTTCATGACAGCATGTATGGACAGGAGAGTAATATGCTAAGTGATCTCCCCTGTAGGGAACCTAATGAACAAAACAAACAAGCAAAACAGAACCAGAGGCATAGACACAAGGAACAGACAGTGACCAGAGGGGAGGGGGGCAGGGGATAAGGGTGGAAAGAAGGGGAAGGGACTAGTCAAGGAACACACATGAGGGACACATGGACATGAACAACAGGGTGGGGACTGACTGTGGAGATGGGGTGGGGTGGACAGTGAAGAGCAATGAGGGGAAAATTGGGACGACTGTAATAGAACAACAATAACATATTCACCAAAAAATCTCTACATTTTGAAAGCATTAACTACTTGTGAGTAGATAATATACTAATATATCATGTTATAAATATATATTAATAACTTACAAATAAATCTATAATCATATCAGAACACTTAATTTAGGTATAACATTATCAAAGAACTTTTCAGATTCTCTTCTCAAAGAAAACCAAAGGGGAAAGCATTCAGGAACTGTAAGTACTGAATTACACGATAACCTATACGCTGATGAGTCATTCACAGTCGAAAACATCGAGCTGTTCAATCATAATAATCAGTCATTTCACTTCAACGAAGACATTTCCAGAACCACACCAGGTACAGCTCCATTATTCAACTCAAAGACATTAAATGAGAAAATGCAGAATGTGCTAAAAAAATGTCAAAGGCCTTCATCCCATTTTGCAGGGTGTATAAATTCAAAACTCCAGGAATAAAACTTAAACAGAGAAGTACCCTGAAGAGGAAATGAGGAGGCGTTAATGCCTTCTTCTCACCGGAGGTATCACAATTGACAGTTCCTGAATTAAAAGAGAATTGATGTTAAGGATTAAATATTTTTAGCTTTTACTATTGTGAACTATTCCAGATGACCTGAGACGTCTGATAGGAAATGACAGGGTCCTAAGAAGATAAACAAGATGTTTAGGAAGAAGAAATTATATTTCATATTTATTTTCTAATCCATTTTATACATATGGAAAAACTATTGAACCTAAAAATCTACGTCCTCTTCATGCTAGTTTGATGTAAAGTTATCATAATGCAGGATATAAAAACTGATAATAAGAAAAAGATGTGGACAAGTTAAATTCTATGTAAACTGCAATGTTCATATTATTACCCAATGTGTTATTGATTCTACAAAAGAATTAAATTATTGAATAAGTTCACGGAAGGCTTGGTAATCCCATGAATGTTCTCATTTTGAAAACATTTCAAGTTTGAAACATTAATGACTGCCATATAATTAGCTCCACGTTGTAAATTACCTTCTTTACAAAAAGAAAAGAAAAAATTGCCTTCTTAAAATACTTAGCTCCCAGGCAACCCCGGATAAAGCTAAAGGTCTTAAGAAATGTGAAGAGATTATTGTCAGCAAGAAAGTCAGCAGTAAAAAGCTCATTTGCCGAATCTAATGCTCCCACAGCCATTACTACCAGCAGTGATTTATTTTCCCTTAGCCGCCAATCAGAACGTTTGGTTAACAGTCTTGGCTGCCTTGCAAATCAAAAGTAAATATCTAAATAGCAGTTCACTTATATCAATTCTCCTCTTGTGTATCTAGTAACCATATATAATAAACTTACTTTGTCTAATACAATGAAACACCTGTCTTATTGATGATGGTTGTTATTTAGGGGTAATTTTTGAATGGCATCTGCATCTTTACTCTGTTTTCTGAGTGAATTAAACTATGACACAAAATAAAACATTAAGCACATCTAGGAACTAGTTAAGGCTGATTGGAAATTGTCTATGTTCTGAAACATTAGATCTCAATGCCCAGGATTTTGTTCTATCACCTGGAATCTTTTGTAGTCTTTTTGGAATAAAACCAACAAAAAATATTTTCTTTGAACCTAATAACTCTTTATAGCCTTTGCTCTGATCTTTGACAGAAAAAAACTCAAATAATGTAGCCTAATCTAGAATACAGAAAACGTACATGCCCGTGAACTTTGTGCCCATGTATATTTTTTTGCGGGGCAGGGAGGAGGTTGTTTTCTTTGTGTCTGTTACCCGTTTTTCATTTTATCCATGACATGTACCTTTCTGCGTGCATTTATAGCACATGCCAGCTGCTAAAATGCATCCATAATAACAGTTTCTCTGTATTTAAATTGTAGAAACTAAAAGTAGTTCACTGGCATTATCTCCTGAATCCATTCGCCCCTCTTAAAAATAAAGATAATAAGGAAGACTCTTTTTACAATGACAACAATGTTATGATTTTTTTCTTTTTGTTTCTTTTCTTTCTGATTTTTTTTCAAAGTATAACTGGGAGAGCTGGGTTTTCGGTCGATATCTGAGGATACGCAGCATTTGAAATACTCACCATCATCTTTTGAGAAGTAGTGTAGACTCAAAGTCAAGTTTAGGGGCTCTGGAGCCAGACTACCTGGGTTCAGATCTCAACTGGTTAAATTTAGGTAAATTACTTTATTTCCCTACAGCTCATCTGTCAAAGGGGAATGAATGATGATAATAATAGTATCTGCCAATGGAAGCATTGCAGGGGGAAATGAAGTTAAACTGTTAACAGCTTAAGGCAGGCAGCGACTGGCATGTAAGAGGTATTGTGCTTCGTATATATGCTTATTCTTCTTTGAAATGATTACATGGTTTTCATAAGTTTGCCTTCAATCTCATCAGAGTGGTAGTTTAATTCTCCCAATGTTTGGGGGACTATGTATCATAGGTCTATCTTTGTTATCATCCGTCTTTAACATCTTATTACAGCAAAAGGTAACAACTTAGAACTCCACATTTTATTTCAACTTTCATCTCTCCTCTTTCTTTTGCAACTAACTTACCTGTTCAAGTCTTCTTGTGAAAAACCAGCAAGCTTTTTCTCATTTGTGCTTTTGCTTATTATGTGTCTAGCAACAGGATTGGGAATGAGATGGCTATTCATTTGTGAAAAAAACAAATAAAAATAAAGACACTTGATCCTAACACCTTCTTTCTGACCTTGAGATGGTTTTCCTCCTAAACCAAGGGATGCCTTTATTCCTACTTGACATTCCAGGAAAA
Organism: Tonatia bakeri; assembly: GCA_004024845.1. NCBI lineage: Eukaryota > Metazoa > Chordata > Mammalia > Chiroptera > Phyllostomidae > Tonatia > Tonatia bakeri. The sequence continues at coordinate 41,035 of PVIA01004860.1, read as the reverse complement.
CTGAGATGAAGCTGTTGTGCAAAGTCACCGCAGTGAGTGTGTTGAGGGGCTGTGGTTGGCAGCCAGACCTGCCTGATACCAGCCTTCAGCCAGGAATAGGGACAATGAGGAGCCATAAAATAAAGAGCCCTACTGGCAGATTCTGCTAAGATAATGAAAGTAACAAAGTAAAGTAGCCTTAAGTTCTCATAACGTGAAGTTGGTGCTGTTATTAACAAAGTTAAGGGGGTCAAAAAAAAGAGATGACTTGGCATAAGGGATAATGAGTTTTGTTGCTTACATGTTGAGTTTGAGGGGCTGATAGGAGCCCCAGGTGGGAGTGCTCAGCTGGCAAACAAGGTGAGAACGCAGCTCTGAGCCGAGCAAAGTGGTGAAGTGTGGAGGGAGGATGTAGAGCCATGCGTGGGGCGGAAACCATGACGTGGTCGAGTGAAGCGGGGACTAACAGAAGGACAGGGGGCAGAGGACAGGGAAGGAGTAGAGAAAGAGATATCACTGAAGGAGATGGAGAACAAGTGACCAGAAAGATTCCATCAGGGTCAGAGAGTGGGGCATCGAGGAAGCTGAGGAACGAGTTTAACCCGTCAACAAGGCAGGTCACTGAATTTCTCTGTAACTTTTCTCCCACCTACACAAGGTGAACAGTAACTTCTGACCCTGTCATAGAGGTCACGCTCTGCCTTCTCGCACACATCATGATGCCTTTTGCCAGTATCTTACACTTTCTCCAAGAGGGCTTTGCGAACTGTAAAGCTCTATTCAGATTTACTGTGACCATCAAACGGTGCTCCCACGAGCTGTCTGAAAAGAATTCTGTAATGGTCCCATCTCCTGAATGTATAATTAATTTCCTAAATGGGAGGATTCTCATCACGTTAATGTCATATTTTAAGAGAAAGGAAAAAACCCTCATTGATTCATTAATGCCAACTTAGAATGTATAATCGTTTGACTTGAGCTGAGCTAACGACCACGTCGGCATTAACTTTGGGGGGGTTCATTTAACACATAGTTAAAAATAATAGCCAACTTTAAACATTGAAATTACTCTACTTGTCAGAGTTTTGTGCCAGTCCTGCCCCGTAATAAACACTTCCCCTCGATGAAGCCTTCCTTCACTGACAGCCCCAAACTACTGCCTCTGCCTCAGAAAGATACTGATGTTTGTGCTGCTCATTCGACAAGTCATTCCCCCTCTAGAACCTACAGACTCAATAGAGTCAGATCAATTGCCAATTAGGCAAGTCAAAAATGAGATAAAGTGGTTTTAACAAATGAAGGAAGTAAGAAACCAAACCCCCATTGTGGTCACGGGGGATCTGAGGCTCAGTCTCATTAAGAGACTTGCCCAGTGTCTCCCAAGGACAAAGTACCAGGGGTGGGATTCAAACCCTGTATGGAGGGGCCACCTGAGCTCTGCCTACTGTTCCCTGTGCCTCTGATTTCCCACTCAGATAATAAATTACCTGATCACAGGCAACTTTTAAATTCTATGCATGGTGCCATCTACAGAATAGGGACTCAATAAACATATTTATCGAGAAAACATGGAGAGTATGAAATCGATAACTTAGTTCTACAGTAGACTGGCAGAATGGAGGAAAGGGGATCATTTGGTCGAAGATTCCACTAAGTTATCACCACCATAACTCTTTCTTTTGCTTCCTCAAAATTATATAAATTCATTTGAACTTCGCATTTTATTCAGGGAATAATTGAAACTGAAGCCTGGTTACTAGATTAAATAAATTAGGAGTTATGACTAATGCAATTTCTAAAGCTTTTGCAATTAGTATGTGTTAGACCTTCTCACTACATTGATTTGCTACTCTTAATGAATCAATCTTATCTACCCATACAAGCACACCCAGCGGACATTTGCTTCTGCTTCAGACCTGGCTCAATCATTTCTTTTAAAAAGCCCTTTCAAACTAAGTTCACCACATAATAATCTGTGTATGATAAAACTTTACTTAATCTGACTATGTACAAATTGCCCATGTTCTCAGTCCACAAGTTGTTTAGTTTCTGTTTCTTTAAATCACAGATCCTTTGGGACCCAGTGAAAGCTATGGAGTCTCCTTGCAGAAAGTTTATGCGCGCAAACATGTGCAAAGCATGGCCCAGGATTTCAAAGACCCTCTGACACTCATCTGTAGACCCCCTAAGGAGCCCATGAGCCCCCAGGTAGGAGTATCTGCTCTGCTTTTTCCTTAAGTGTTTGGAACACCATACACACACACAAACACACACACACACACAACTAAAGCTCCATCAAAGGTTTCTTCTGCATCCCATCCAGTGTCAGTGAGCACATGTGGTAGGAGCTTCAAAGCCTCGTCAAGGGTGGGAAAACGTCATGAAATAGTATATCAGCATTTTGAATTACTCCCTGTTTATCTTCCTAAAAATTTCCCCAGCTCTCCCCCGAATTAACGTGATTTCATTTTGTTTTTCAGCACAAAACGAAAACAAAAATAAACCTAAGTACTATTCTTCCACAGCCATCAAGGCTTCGGTTGGGCAGCAGAATCCCAGTCCCCGACTCCTGTACCATTTCGGAGTTAAGATTTTGGGAGGTAAGGAGAGACACCCAAAACGTGGCAGGGGGAAATGCCCCGGTGTCTGATGAGAAGACACAGGGAATAAAGACATCTTTATTACAGGGCACCTCACAGTTTTCAAAACACATTCACATGTACACCACCTCACGTGATGATCCCACCTGAACCCTATAAGGCAGGCAGCGCAGGTATCGAATCACCTCCCACCCCCACTTTACTGATGTGAAACTCAGGTCCAGACAGATTCAGGAATTCCCCGAGGTCGAGCACCTGTCTTAAACAGAAGAGCATGGACTTGAAAGGAGAGCTTTGGACCAGACCTGCTTTTCCCTACATGACAGAAGTCAAGGAGAACAACGGATTTTTTTTTTAAGGCACATGTTGAAAAGGATAGCCTTTGCATCAAAGTGCATGAAATTTCATTTTCAGCTAGTATATGAGGACACCTGGCTATTTGCAAAACGCTTAGCAAATCAAACTTTTTCCTGAAAATGCAATTGCCCTTGGATTAGTCACAGAGGTTTAATCATTTGTGAGGAATAAAGCGGCCCTATCTTTACCAAATGCCACCATAATCACTTGAGTAAACAGTCTGGAGCCATCTGCATTATTCCTTATGGGGTAATGGGTTCAAAGTTGTAAAATCTGGAAATATTTTACCACGAGAATGCTGCCATAGGCACTTCCCATTTTGAACCTAAGCTGGCCCTTCTACATCTTGAAGATTAAGAGCCCCGTTTTATGATGAGACGTGTAGCAAACAAAGGAATTCTGAAGCTACCGGCACACAAACCCCCAGGGCTGGGGCAGACTCCTGGAGACCATCTCCATCTTAATGGCCCACTCCCGTCTCTGCTGATGGGAAAAGGACCCTTTTCTCTCCGCCCAGCTCCCGACACGGACTGCACTCTCCTCCTGGCCCTGGTTACCCTGTGCTTTGTTCTCCGTGCGGGGAGCCTGGCGTCCGTGAAATCCCCCACGCTGACCCTGCATGGGTCACTGACAGGGGGCGGGAGAGAGGGGCCTTGTCTTAAGGCATTTGGCGATGGTAAAGGTCAAATGTCAATAGGAGAGCCCCGGAAACCGGAAGATGTTAATGCGTGCTGTTTGCAGACACTTACTTCGCACGGAGAGGTGTGACTTTGTCTAATGTCATTCACTGACCCTGATGTTTTGTGAATAAAAAAACCTGAGATTCACAGAGAAGGGATTAATAGGAGTTCAAACTTAGGAGACTGGGAGCATTTTACATTTTCTCCATCCTTTGAATAGAGGTTAGATGAGGTGCCCAGAAAGACACAAGTGATCGATAACCAATGTGGCAACTGAGGTTCTTCTAGCTACAAAGACCACACGCTTCCCCAAGCTTCCGTAATTAAGAGAACTTATGCTATGCCCTCGTGACTTTTGCCAAAATCTTGTACCATGCACTCTATTATTTCCTTAGAGGCAATGTATCACTGTGGTTAGAGCACAGTCCTGAAGTCAAGCCAAGTTCAAGTCCCAGTGCTTCCTCTTACAGCTTTGCGACTCTGGACAATTGCCTTAACTGACTCAACGTGTTCCTCTCTCCTCATGTTTAAAGTAGGGGTGGGTGCCCTGGCTGGTGTGGCTCAGCGGACTGAGCACTGGCCTGTGAACTGAAAGGTCACTGGTTTGATTACCAGTCAGGGCACATGCCTGGGTTGCGGGGTCAGGACCCTGGTTAGGGGCATGTGAGAGGCAGCCAACAGCTGTTTCTCTCTCACGTCAATGTTCCCCTCCCTCTCTTCCCCTCTCTTTGAGAATAAATAAATAAAGTCTTTTAAAGTTGGGTTGGGTTATTAAACAAATTAATGCATGCTAACCCACGATAGTAAATGCTCAAAGTTAACTAGTATAATTTCAGAATTTTTTTAAAATCAGGCCGTTGCTAAGGAGATCTGCTTAAAAAGTGAGATTTTCATAGCACAACTGTGAAAGTATGAATCTGTTATAACAGCTACGTTTCAATAAACATTAAAACAAATACATAACATTTAATTTTAATAACTATGTATGGTGCCACTTGGGTACTAGAAATATCAGGGCGAACACTTTGTAAAGTATATGACTGTCTAACCACTCAGCTATACACCTGAAATTAATATGAAATAATATTGAATGTTGACTGTAATAGAAAACAAATTTTAAGACAAAATAAATAAATACTATTTAAATAAAATTGTTGGTGCAGGTGCCACCTAAAACCATTTCGCCCACCTACATCCTACTTTGGAAATGTGCCCCCAAACCAGGTTGTCTGCTGCCCCTGAAGAGAACATAGGAAGCTGAGCACTTAAAGCTTACAGGTAATCATGCACGAAGTAGTTTTAAGCTTACTAGATGCATGGAAAATAAGATAAAGGTAAGAAAACCAAAGGATAGAAATGGAATGGAATGGAGCAGATGCCAAAACCATTTAGCAAAAAAAAAAAAAAAAAAAGGAAAAACCCATTTTAGAGCAAATTTTGCAGGACTACTACTTGCACAGGTCCAGCTTGACAAGAGGAAAATTCTGGGATGTCCCACACTAAACGGCATCAGGCCACAGAGTGGGAGGAAGGAACAGCTCAAGCACTCGGTTAACAGCCAGGGACTCACACTAACCAGACTCCTCCCATTCCTGAATGTTCCTGGACACTGTGAATACAGAAACGTAGCAGCCCACCAGATGCCACAGCACTCTGCATGCACACAAACTCTGCAGACTCTTGCCCGCAGCCCTTCGAGAGGTAGTGAATACTTCTTCCTTACAAGCAAGGCACCTGTCCTGGAAATGTCCCCTCCCCACTTTTTCCCATCCCTATAGCTACAGCCAGCATGAATTCTTTCAAAACAACTTAACATCTTTCCTCCCCAAACTCACTGTATGCCAGAGCCCTGCAGGCTCCAGAACCACAGACAAGTTCATGTTCATCCAGCCCTGTGGCTGGTGGTCTAGACCAGTGGTCCCCAACCCTTTTGGCAGCAGGGATTGGTTTTGTGGAAGATAGGTGGTGGGGTTGGAGGGGAAGGAGGCAGAGTTCAGGTGAGCTTCGCTCAAGGCCCAGTTCTCAATAGGCTGCGATCCAGTACCAGTCTGCAGCCCCGGCGGATGGGGACCCCTGGTCTAGACTGTATGTCCCAGGACCTGGTCCTTTCACTGGCTACCACAGGGCTCAACCAGGAAGTTTTAGGATGAGATGAGGACTTCTCCTGAAAGTGATCAGCCCCAAATATTACCAAGGCTACAAAGACTCTTGACATAGCATTTTCCCTCACTTTCACAAAATTGCTTTGCTGTTTTAGAATATCAGACACTGAGACACACTTTCAGATAGACAGAACAGCCTCAAGGATGGAAATCCATCGAAAAGACTATGATTCTTGCAAATATGACTTGGCAATGCATGAGAATGCAAGACAAAGTGGGAACAATGTGCAGTCCCCACCAGTACTATCGACCATTAATATCGATTCCACGATAGGCTATGGTTTGCCAGGGGCTAAATAAGGAAATTAGGACACTATGAATCAGCTAGGAATGCTCTGAGCTTCAAGTAACAGAAAACTGTCCAGATCTTTAGAGGAATACAGGCTTATTCTTCTCATATGAAAAAGAAACCTATGACATCAGCAGCTACTGAGTTTGGTTCAGGGGCCCAATGATGTCAAGACCTGATTCCCTATATGGCTTTTTTTTTATAGGAGGGTTGGGGCAGGGAGGGAACTTTCCTGTTTGGGGTCACAGTATGATTATCTCCACTCTGTGTGTCCAACCTGTGTTCAAGTGAGGAAGAAGGGAGGAAAGGAAGTAACCATTTACATCTCATTTTTTAGTAAAAAAAAAAAAAGCCATCCCAGAACTTTTCCCTCCCCCACCTCACTTAATCACTTGCCCTGTAGGAAATGTTCATGATCTCCCCAATTTTGAAAACAAGTTGTTCACTCACGTTGAGTTTTGTTTGTTTGTTTTCTTAAACAGATCACCTGCACACTGCCAGGCCCTTTGCTCCCCCTGAGCCAAAAGTGAAGGTTTGAAGTCATTTCACCGCTGCCTGCCTAGAGCTTCAGGGCTCCCCAGCTCTGTCTTGCCCAAGCTCCCTGGAAACTCAGGGGTCCGAAACACCTTTGGCATTTGAAACAGATATGTAAGGAAGGCTTGGGTAGCCTGGGGACCTGTGCTCCGTTGACTACACAGTTCCCAAACCTGCTCCCAAGATCCAGCTTTCTGCCACCTCCGCCCTTCCGGTCATTCATTCCAAGCCCCGTGCCCTCACTGTATCCTGGCTCCTCCCTCCCTCACCAGTCAGTGCACAAGCGATCTCAAGGCCAAAGCTAAATTCCCCTCACTGGCTTTTATCTTTCCTAAGAAGTCCTTGCAAACGGCTCTAATTCTGCTCTGCCTACTGTTTCTTTTCTCCCTTCCTTCACTCCCTCTTTTCCCTGTTACTCCCACAGGAGCTGACATGCCTCATACACACTCTAGAATCCGAATTCTCCCAGACCCTTGAAAAGGCATGGGGAAATGAACGTCCTGATGTTAGAATTTAATAAAACAAGATCCTGTAGTTAAGGACAGATGACTATATATCTAACACAATGAGAGAGGCTCAGAGACAAGAACACCACAGTCAGGGGTGGGGAAGACAGACCAGGACTCGACTGCGAGACAGGACTTGAGGGCTGGATGATATCATCGTGAGCTGTGCCCTTTTCCCACGAATGGCATGTTCAAAAACACCCAGAAGTCCAGGGATTTTGCTTTCCCAGCAGCTCCCAATGCCAGCCCTCTTTTATGGCAAGGCAATTAGGAATGCTAATGGGCAGCTGTTAGATAAGGGGGTTCATTAATAGGCACCCGACATTTCAACATCAATAACCAGGGCTCCACAGCGGCCACTGGCTCTCATCTACTGAGCTTCACCCTCTGTTATCCAGCAAATATTTCCGGTTTCAGAAACCACTTCGCCCTGTGCCCCAGTTGCTTTTTCTCCATGCTGTGATGTCTCAAGTCCAACCAACAGGCTGGAGAGAATTCAGTTGCTAATACTGTGAAGAGAGGAAGTCTTAGTGGAGACCCATGTGGTCAGAGCAGGTTCTATAGACTTGCACTTGGAGGAGACTGGCTTGGGTATGCCAGCTGGGAAGTGCCTTCACAGGAAGCAGTGTCCTCATCGGAGTCAATCAACAGGGTTTAATTACACATACATTGTGTGTCCATCCCTGCGCTAGATGCTGCTGTGGATTCCAGAGCAGGGGACAGCCCGAGGCAGGAAAAAGGGTGGAAAGGGGCTGAAGTAAAAAAAAACCTGGGTCCTCATCCCACCCCCACTGTACCTGAGCCGAGTGAATCATTTAAACATTCTAAGCTTTATTTTCCTCATTGCTAAAAGAGGGCACTGACTTCACTGGAGTTTTATGAGAGTTAAATGAGATCACATATACGTATCAAGTGCCTGGCACGTAGAGGTCTGAGTCAACGTTATTATTAAGACGCAATCTATGCTCTCAAGGAACAAACTATTTATTTGATGAGATGAGCCATCTCATCAAATATTAGATGCTGCAGTAACAGCAATACATACCACTGGAATTCAGAACTGAGAAAAACATTTATAAAACAAATACCAGTTTTAAATAATGTTTTAGGATCTTATAAAAGTATCACACACTCATTATAGAAAGTTGGGTGCAAAAAAGTATAAAGAATAAACATTCTCATGACATCAATTCCAAATCCATGCACACATAAGGCCCGTAAGGTGTTAGAGTGACATCGATGGAACTTAAAGTCCACATGATATTCTAAAGGGAGTAAAACTTCTCAGCAGGAGAGTCGATATTTCAGTTCACATAGCTATACAGCAGAATATTACATAGCTATATAATAAAAATAGGTCTTCATGTCCTAACTGGGAAAGATAGCCGGAATATATTGTTTTAAAAAGCAAGTTGAAAACTGCTGGTTTCTGGATGAGGGGGGAGTTGGCAGGGCTGGGTGAAAAACGTGATGGGATTAAGAAGTACAGATTGGCCATCACAAAACAGTCACAGAGATGGCATAAAATACAGCATAGAGAATATGGTCAATAATATTGCAATAACTAGGTATGGGCCAGGCAGGGGTCATCGGCTTCTGGGGGGAATTACTTCATAAGTTATATAAATATCTAACCATTATGCTGTACACCTGAAACTAATATAATACCAAATGTCAACCGTAATGGATTTTTTAATTTTAAAAAATAAGAAATCAAGTTCAAGTCCTAGATATATAGTGTGAAAATAGTTATTTTCTTAGGCCTGCTTTCCTGAGATTCGGGATTATCTCAAACACTTTACACATGTCTGCACCATTTTGTTATAACGCCACTTGGTCAAAAAAAGTTCGTAAGGATGGGCGGTACTTCCTGAACAACCCGCGAGACCGTGCAGGTGGAGCGGAAGGTGAAGTGGGCCGCCCGCAAGCTCACCTACCGCGGGGGGGAGAGGGGCCTTGACCAGCCGCCGAACTTGTCCTAGAGCACGTGGGGCACCTGCTCCCAGCCGGAGGTCTCCGGTGGTGGCTGCACCCGGCCAGAGAGCTGGCCGCACTCACTGCTGATGCGCCTGCGCAAAGGCCAGGCACAAGGGAGGCCCCGCCCAGGAAGGAGGCCCCGCCCAGGGAGCAGCTCCAGGTACTGAAGATGCACCTGCGGAACTCGACCCTCCTGCCGGAAATAGCGGGCAGCCCCGCGGGCATCTGCAAGGACCGGACCTTCCACCAGCTGCAAGTCAATCTGGGAGGATGAGCCACTACCTGGGAGAGTTCTTCAGCACCTACAGGACGGGGAAGCGCTGCCGCCCGCATCCGGACCACCCAGTCCTCCTTCCTCCCCCTCCAGGAGCCAATGAAGGCATACTTCTCTACAATAAAATGTTCTAAGAAAAACAAAAGAACATATAAAGAAAGGCGAAAGAAGGAGAAACAAGAGACATCACAGATGCCAGAGTAACAAAGGACACTATCTTACCAAATGGGGCTAAAACATCTGTTTCAAACGTGCAAGCCAGAGACGACTGTGGGCGTGGCCGCCTAAGGGGGAGCTCTGTAAAGAGGAGATAGGCCCGGTGCGCCCCCAACACACTGAGGACTCTTCTGCGAAATCACAGATATCTCTCCGAGGCCATTCTTTGCATTGAAGTGCTGAGCGGGACTCGTAACGATGGAGCCCATTTGAATATTGGTGTTAACGAAAACACCCACTTGATAGAAAGTGAAGTGAGAGGGGCACTACCCTTCATCGTTTTCATTCATTCATCCATTCATCCATTCATTCATCCATTCAGCATGTATTGATGAGTGACAGGCAGAAACCTGGGTGGTTGGATAGACCTGGCCACTCAAGCCACCTGACCCCCCAACGAGGACTCACACATGTTAGCCAGACTCTCTCTTGAGGCCACATTATTCGACACCATCACAGCGGTGACAGTGGTGGTGACGGATGCAGTGACACGAGAGTGTTCCCTACAAGTAATACAAAGGAATAAATAACCTTAGGCATCTGGCAGGTCTTCTAACCATGATATTTAAAGGTTTGGTTTTTTTTTTTTTTTACTACTCCCAAGATGGAAAGAAATAAAAATGAATCAAATAAGAGAGTGCATCTGATTTATGCAGTCACGGAGGCAGATGTGTACAGAGGGGCTCAACAAAACAGCTGTCCATTTTTTTAAGTTATCCACTGTATTTTTATTTTTATTATTAGTTTTTAATTAATAACTTTTATTGTGTTTTCTTCATTACTCTTTAGTCCCCTTACACTCCCTTCCCCCCTCAATCACCACGCTATTATTGTCCACGTGCACGAGTCTTTCTTCCCTTTGAAAACCACTGTCATTTTAATTTGCTGACACTCTGCCAGGAACATGAATGATCTTGTTGAATTTTCACAGCACCCTGGAAACAGATACCTCACCTCCTACAGAAAACGTGAAGGGTATTGACACTCCAGCAACTTGCCCAGAGTCATGCTGCTCCTAAGTGGCCTTCCCACCGGGGTTGAAATGCTCATAACCTGCTTCATTAAAATGCCCCAACAAACATACCAAGTGCCAAAATCTAATAAAGAGACAAGCAGGCTCCTGACATCGGAAAACTGACACGACTTGGGCTTGGTGTTGTTAGGGCTGGCCCGGAGCTCAGAGCTAGGCTGGGGTATTCATTCTCCTGTTGGACACATTTCTCAAAACGCCGGAACCAGAGAAAAAGGCAGTCTGTACTCTTGTCTAAGCAGAGACAAAACCAAGAACACTCATCAAACCATAAAAACACAGCCATCTCCTTGTCCTGGATAATGTGAGTGACTACTGTTTCTTCTTCTTCTTCCTCTTCCTCCTCCTCGTCCTCCTCGTCCTCCTCGTCCTCCTCGTCCTCCTCCTCCTTCTTCTTCTTAAGATTTCATTTACTTTTAGAAAGAGGGGAAGGGAAGGAGGAAAAGAGGGACAGAAACATCAGTGTGTGGTTGTCTCTCACACGCCCCCTACTGGGGACCTGGCCTGCAACCCAGGTTTGTGCCCTGACTGGGAATCAAACCTGTGACCCTTGGGTTCACAGGCCTGTGCTCAATTCACTGAGCTACACCCACCAGGGCCAACTACTGCTTCTGTACCAGTTCAAGTTTGAGCCTTGCTTCATTCCTCCCACTTTATAGATCAGACTTATTAAGATAAGTCTCATCTTATGAAGGGGGCGGGGGAAGGAGGGGAGTGACTGGGTTCGCAAGGTCCAAACTTCAGTTATAAAGTAAATAAGTCACAGGGATGTCGTGTACAGCATGGTGACTAAGGCTAATAGTGCTGTGTGGCCTGTTTGAAAGTTGCTAAGAGAGTAGATCTTAAAAGTTCTCATTCCAAGAAAAAACAATTTGTAACCGTAAAAGGCAACAAATGTCAACTAGATTTATTGTGGTGATCCTTTCGCAATACATACAAGTATTGAATCACCATATCGTTCCCCTGAAACTATTATAACATTATATGTCAGTTATATTAGTTAATGACATAACATTATATGTCAGTTATACGTCAATAAAAACAAAGCTGCCCAGCCCTGGCAGCCGTGGCTCAGTGGACTGAGTGTCGACCTGAGAACCAAAGGGTTGTCAGTTCGATTCCCAGCCTCAGGCACATGCCAAGGTTTCAGGCCAGGTCCCCAGTAGGTGGCGCGTGAGAGGCAACCACACATCAATGTTTCTTTCCCTGCCTTTCTCCCTCCCTTCCCCTCTCTATAAATAAACAAACAAACAAACAAAGATGCCCAGTCATAGAATTATCCCCCAGTAACTGTTGCCAGCCAATCCAGGGGAAAGCCCCATTTTCCTTATCCAGTCTTCCCCAAAATCACCTAACACAAGCCCAAATGCTGTAAGTCTTCAGTCCCCATGGGGTGCAGTCTGTCCTTTGCATTAGGCATTGAACCCCACTTGTTCAGCCATCGGTACGTCCCTGGTGGTCTTAAGCTGGGGGGCAGTGACAGGAATGGAGGTTCACCCGGATTCGGGTGGAGCCCTCACTGCCTCCAACCAGAAGCCTGGTAACCCTCAGGCGACAATGTTCCTGTGGAAGGCGCCCCCTTGGCAGCAAAGCCAGGTCCTGCTGAACTGAGCTCTGGTATTTGGTTGAAACATTTCAGCCTTGACTGTTTTGTTTTCCTGGGAACAATGTGCTTTGAGACTTGGCGGGAGGGGGTGGGGCATGTGATTAGGTCTAGATTGTTCTTTTACAAAGTTGTGGAATACGGCTTCCACCCTCCAGGAGTTTAAAATCTAACTGGGCCCCAGCTGGTGTGTCTCAGTTGGTTGGGCAACATCCCTCAAACCAAAGAGTCGCTGGTTCGATTCCTGGTCAGGTCGCATGCCTGGGCTGCAGGTTCAGTCCCTGGTCAGGGCATATATGGAAGGCAGCCAGTCGATGTTTCTCTCACACATTGATGTTTCTCCCCCTCTCTTTCTCCCTCCCTTCTCCTGTCTCTAAAATCAAAGATAAAAATAAAAAAAATTAAGTCCAACTGGTACTAGCGCTCAGATTGGTCTACCCTATACACTTTGGCATCTCTACTGTGTGTCGTAAATTAAAATAGGAATATATCCCGTTGAAATCTTACTTATTGAAACTGGCACTTTAAGGAAGATCAAGCCTTCGTCAAGCACATCAAACTTGGCCCTGGGCTGGGTTTATCTCCTTCTCCCCCACAACGGTCTCAGGAGGCAGGAGTTCTGATTTGCTCTGTTGCTACAGAGGCAAAAACAAGGCCCAGTCAACTTTTTTTTATTTGCGGACAGTGTTCTTCCCGAGGTCAAGCAGCCAGCCTGTGGCGGAGCAGGAATTTGACAGTAGGAAGACTGCGGAACCAGAACCCTCAAACTTTAAGCTATGCTTTGCAGCTTAGGCAAATGTTTACAATAACCTCGCTCTGTAAAGCACTTTTCTACAACCTAGGTTTGGTCCCGTCATGGGCCAAATTGTGTTTCCCCACTTAGGAAGTGTGCTGTAGCACAAGTTTTCATTGTTTTTTTTTTTTAATTGATATTTTAGAGACACAGAAGAAGGTGGGGAGAGGGTGACAGAAACATCCGTTTGTTGTTCCACTTATTGATGCACTCATTGGTAGATTTTGTATGTGCCCTGACCGGGAATCAAACCAACAACCCGGGCACATCTAGACAATGCTCTAACCAATGGAGCTGCCCAGCCAGGGCAGTAGTGGGTTTTAACACCAGAAAACAAAAGCAAAAAGGCAGCGTCAGGCATCACTCCTTCCGAAAAATGTCATATTAGCTTTTTCTGCGTGCCCTTCAACAGCAGATTACAGCCACAGACTCACAGCATGCCAGCATAAGTGACTGTCTTGGGTTCCTGGCTTGCTGAGGCAGATAGGGGCCCTGCTCATTGTCAGCACCGCAAGCCTTTATCAGCCCCAGCCACTCTGAGAACTTTCTCCTCCCCCATCCTGCCTTCCCTGATGAAAGGTGGGCCAAATGTCACCAGCCCTGTGGTTACAAATCCCGTGCAAATTCAAATCTTGTGACTCCACACCTAAAATATATTCTGGCTCAGTACTGGAGCTCAGTACCATGGCAAGACCACATTTGTGACCATGCAGCAAAAATATGACAGCCCACCACCCTCTGTGTCCGGAAAAAGATTGACGTCTAGGCTCTCAAGTCCCATTGCCCTTTCCCTCCTTCTCCACTCACTGTGCTGGTCCAAGGCCGGTTTCAGCGCCCAGCGTGCTGTGAAGCTGCCTGGGACCCTACACTCTTTCCTCTTCCCCTCCCCTCGTGGTGGCTGCACCACTAGGTCAGGTACTGTAGCTTCAGAGGGCGTTTAACAGACAAGAGGGACTTACCGAGATGAGCAGAGGCAGGACAAGAAGGAGCAGAATGGGAATATGCCAGAGTGAAAGTGGGAGACAAGAGAACAGAGGGACAAGGACAAAATGACTTCAGGGACTCCCAATTACCCATTGAGCTTCCACAGACATCTCAGCCGTGTGTTTGCCTTTTAAATTTTTTATTTACAGCACCATTGAACATCTTTCACCATTAAAGGTGTGCCTGCGTGCGCACCTTACCGGGGGACTTCATATATGATCAGCACTTCGCAGCTTCCCGGGGTGTGCAACCTTCTGGCCTCTCTGCACCACACTGGAAGGATGTCTCGGCCGCACATCAAATCCATTGTGACACGTAATCACAAAAAATCTCATAATGTTTTAAGTAAATTTATGATTTTGTGCCCCACATGGTCTTGGGCCACACATTAAATCCATTGCAGCACATAATCACAAAAAAATTTCATCATGTTTTAAGTGAATTTATGATTTTGTGTTGGGCCACATTCACAGTCATCCTGGGCTGCAGGCAGCCTGCAGGCCACAGATTGGACACCCCTGATAGGCTTTTAATAATTCCCCCCAATGTGACAATTACATTTTGGCAAACATTTGCCTGTGAGGATAGAAGGAAGACTTTAAGCAACAGAACTCCACAGTACTGTAACATAACCTCAGTCCGCCAGCAGGGGTCACTCTCTTTCGAAAATCAGCGTCCTTGCTTGTTTATTCTCCTTAGAACGCAAAGAAAGCAGGTTCTGAGTCTCTGCCTGGCTTTGTCCAAGCAGAGACAGTTGATCCATTTGGCAACATTCAAGAGCGTTCCATGTAAACAAAAAGGTCCAGAATAAAACACTAGGAAAGGGAAGCTTTAGAAAATGACACATCTGTATTCGGGAAACTCTCAACTCATAAGAACATTTTGATTACAGTGAGTATTATGAGGCAAATTCCATTTGAGCAGCTAATTTCCTGATTCAATAACTTCATTCTTGCTGCATGCCTGGGGCCACTCACACACAAATGCACTCGGAAGTACAGAGAAGTGACAACATATCAGGTACATGACAGCTGTAGAACAGGCAATTCATCAGTGATTGTTACTCAGTCTTGAATTCGAAACACAGATCAGGTTGTGGTTCCTCATTTTCTTCCCAAAGCAGTCTTTTTTCGCGGCTGTCAGTTGCAAAAGTGTGGAGGTACATTTAAAAGCAGGATCATTTCAAAGCACAAGATGCATTCTGTCCTTTTGGGGAAAAAATGAATATAATTTGACAGTGGGTAAGTTAGCCACAAATGATAAAGACTTTCCACCCACATCCAAACTTGCCACCAGAAGTAAAATGGGCTGCTTGCCAGGAGCCAAAACCAGGAAACATCATTAAGTTTGAATTGGTGGCAAATTGGGTACTTTAACCCCAAGAATCAGTTGGTGCGATGTTATCTGGTCCAACTTTGCAGTGAGTTCAGCACATTGAGAATATGCATGAATTGTAGGGATAGCACAGAATAGTGAGAGCAAATGCCTTTTTCTCCATTTTATTCAGTGTTGTAATGACTCAGCTACAGAATCGAATTGGTAAGGGCTTTTTTTACAAATGATAGTTTTTCTTTAAATATCTAAAGTTCTTATGTAGAGATGATGTGATTATAAGTTTTATAAGTTATAGTGCTTATAACTAGTTTGATCTCATGTTTTAAAATATTTTTTAAAAGAGTAAAAGAACTTATAGACGGAGAACAGATGTCAGCTAGTGAGGGGGAGGGGAAGTTAGGGGGTGGAGAGATGGAGGAAAAAGGAAAAAGGACTCACAGACGTGGACAACAGTGAGGTGATTGCTGGGGGTGGGGGGGACAAGGGGACTAAATGGTAAAGGAGAAATATAATAAAGGTCATATAAAAATAAGAATAAAAATTTAAAAAATAAAAATAAAAGACCAAATTCTGCAGAATCGATTATAATAAAAGGATTGTTGGGCCCTGGCAGAACTTCCGTCAACAATATCCTTCAGTTACCCTTAGGTTACCCCAGTGGTTCAGAATCAGGGGCATTTTGTCCGCCAGGGGACTGGATGCCATGTCAGGAGACATTTTTGGTTGCCACAACCTGGGGGGCTGCTACTGGCATCTCATGGGTAGAGAACAGGGAAGCTGCTGGCATCCCACAATGCGCAGGACAGCCACACACAACAGGAATCGCCCAGTTTAAAATGTCAGTAATGCCGAGATAGGGAAAGCAGAGCAAAGCTCTCACTCTCTCACAGCGGGGCTGCTTTAATATAATCCAAAACCCTCCTCAGTAAAGTCTTTGAAGAGCACAGCACCCCTTCCTAGTGAAGTTCCTGATTTACCCCCCACTGGAGTTCAGTGAGCATGGGGCCAAAAAAGAGAAAAGTAACTGCAGATGGAGAATATTTTGAATTCCTCTTCAAACAATGTTTCCCTATTTTATTGAGATTTTATCAAAAAAAATTAGAGGAATAAGAATTTTTTTTCCTTCAACAGTGGACCCTGGTAGCCAACAGATATTCAGAATGGCCAACTAACATGGAAAAGAAATGAACCTCTATTTTCAAAAACCAATTGAAAGCTGGAAAATAAAAGTGGATATAGTACTTCCCAGAGCTGTGCTGAAATACTGCAGAAAGGACTCTTTCTGGAGAACTGACAGGGACAGAGGACAGATGCTGAGTGTCCTCTCCATATCCTCCAGGTTAACTTGCAGGATGGCAGGGTGGCTGGACCTGACATGACACGCAGATGATGCCTTAGACTTTTTTAAAGTATTTTCCGTTTGGGAGAGAGCGAGAGAATTTTCGGGCATTAGCTAAGCACACAGGAACACAAAACTGAATGACAGTATTTTTTTTTTAATCTCAGAGAAAAACAGTGTTCTTTAAATCCACCGCTTCTCAGCTGCTACTGGGACCAAGCGGGGCCGATTCAAAGGGAGAGGAAGAACCTTCACATCTCCTCAGGAGCATTAAAGTGCAGGACCGCTAAAGGGCTAGGGAAACCCAGGTCAAAATAAAAATACTCCACCACAGGCGTCACAGCGTCGGCGATGGCAGGCGAAGCACCAGACCCAACACAAAAATATTGCACTTCCTCAGCCTGTTTGGACATTATTAAATGCACTCGGTCAAAACATCTGAAGTCGGTATTATTTCACATTGGTTCTACTCCATAATTGGTATATTCATAAATGTCCATCAAGATAGCTTTTCTGAGGTTAGTTTTCATTATATTGGCATTAAGTGCACATTCCTTCCTTTCCAGAAAAAAAAAAACACTTTAGAGATTAATTAAATAACATTCTTTAGATGTAAATGAATGTGCATTCCTGTAGCCAGGTGCCCAAAAGTTATACCATTATCATTTTTCCCTTTGAATAAATGCAGAATAACGTGACATCAAATTACACTTTCAAATGTGGAAGTAAGAGGGAAATTTCTGCTTTGGCTCCAGAAGGGCATTTCAAGCAACATTCACGTAGGAGACCTTGGTCTGCACACCAAGGTGGTGAGTTTCATAGAGAATCCCCTGGTTTTGTGTGAGTATATGCCACATGTTTAATATTACAAATAAAATGTCACATATCTCCCCCTTCTTTGGCAATAAAGCATATATAGCCTAATCCAATAAACTCCTAGAGACAACGCATATTTAGGTATTTTTCTATTTACCTAAGTCATAGGCAACTTAAACTCAGATGATAGACTTCCAAGAAATAAAAAAAATCCCTATCCTACTGAGTGTCTTTCTTCTTTTAGCCTTGGGGCTCAAGGCTAAGCCACGTTTTTTAAAATAGTGTTTTGCTGGGAAGCGTGGGTGTTTTTCCTATTGCCAGCCCAGCACTTCTTATAGATCTTGAGCGGAACCGAAGCTTAGGGCCCAGGGGGCATCATTGTCCGTCCACTTTGCAGCCCATCAAAGAAGATTTTAGTCCTCTTGCGAGGTACCTCCCATTTTCTCACAGGCTATCTTGATACTGTTCCGGTTAAAATATTGCTGTCTGTACTACTTTTTAAATACACAACAGATGCTTCTCCAATACCAATAATACAGGTCAGTTATGGTTAAAAAGTCAAACCAGATTTGAATTTGGTAACATGGGTCAGAGACATAAAAGTGCAAGCTCCTAAAAACACAATAAAGTCAGCGAAGAAATTCCTTCTCATTTCTCCCTTTTACAGATAGTTTTCCACCAAGTTATTAGTTGGCAACTATCATAAATACTTTAAAATAGGTCTAATTAAAGAAAATTCAGTCTAGCTTTATTTGGGGGTGGGAATGAGTATTCAATGTCATATATTTGACTATCCTAGAAATGCTCATTTTCTCTTGGTAAATGCTACCTAGATTAATGTGATCATCTAAAAAAAGACTCAAAGGAAATCTGGACAAATGAGTAAGTTGTTACTAAGCAATCAATGAAAACAGAGTCCCAATGGACTGATGCTAAAAGACAGTATACAAATCCTAATGTCACACTTAAGAAAATAGAAATATTCTTATACTGCCAAGTGAAAAAAGGAAAATATTTTATATATTTGAACATTTGAAACACCCAGTCCACAGCAGAAAGTAAACATTTTTTTTTCCACTTCACAAAAGGAAATGGTCAAAAAGCATTTTCTTCCTGGCCTCTCCGACCCCCAATAACCTCTCCTTGCTCTGCTGTTCTGAGATTATGTTCTATCTGAATGGGTACCCATTTTACATTTATTTAAAAATTAGTTGAAGAGGAAATGGCTGCAGTGATGAGACTATTTTTTCCTCTTTTATAATCTTCCAGTGGAATGGGGGAAAAAATAGCCATTACGGTTCCTAGGTTTCTGCCATGTACTTGGCAATGAGGTCACCTGAGAGGCAGCTAGAAGTTCTAATCGGTGTCAAACCAACGCCTCTTTGAGTCCTGTGCCCACACTCACTGAGTCCCAGCCTCCAGTGTCCCTGATACACACATACACGAATGCAGTCTGCGTCAGAAAGCAAATGAGCAAACTGGAGCTGCTGACGGGCAGCGCGACACACCCCGGATCCTGGACCCCTTATCGGGCACGTCAAAATTATCAGACAGTCCGTGAACATCCCAAAGAGCCAACCCCTCACGGGCCCCAGACAGGGCACATTGTGGGCGTGATCAGTGCCCGCAACACACCCGGCTCTTTCCACAAAGCGCCTCCTCTGTCCAGTCTGCGTGCGTGGGTCCCAGGTTAAAAATGCGTGCTGTTGGCATAACACTGGTCCTCCTGGGTTTCGGCAAAAGCTTGTTGTCTGTGATCACTCACACAGCCATCCGAAGACACTTCAATAACCGCGTCCGTAACGGCTCCTCTACCGAGGCCTTCACTCCGGGACGTGTCTAGCGGGGGACAGCCGTTGTGCTCCGCAAAGCCATTGACGTGGGCCAGTGGCAGTGCTGGGGGCGGGCAGCACAGATGCTTGGCGCAGGCCTTCGAGATGCAGGGCGAGCTGCAGAGCGACAGCGAGTCCTTCTGCTCCGGGGGCTCCTGCGGGTCCGGGTTCTCAAACTGGATGGTCACGTTGTGGATGCCCGCGCAGTGGAAGATCTCTCGGATTTTTGTGCTGACGTCCTGATATGCCCCGTCCTTCTGACACTTGATGTGCAGGGTGGCGATGATCTTCCCGCTGGCCAGCTCCCAGACGTGTGCTTCGTGGATGCTGCGGAGGCCCGGCACGGCGGAGAGCTTCCTCACTGGAACGGGAAGAGCAGACGACAGCCGGGTGAGTGCTAGAAGTGAAACTCGGCACCAGTTTGGGGAGATGCGGTCTGTTTTGAGCATTCCCGCCAAAACGATGGATGTACTAAGAGCAACAGGAAGAAAAATAGCCTGGCCTCTACAAGTCCATTTCCCCATCACCTTCTTTCTCCTCTCTGAATTCCTCTACCAAACATTGTTAGCTCATGACAGGCAATGCGACAAAATACGTTTAACAACGAGAGCAACAAATGCCCTGGGCTGCCGGGCTCACAAAGGAACGGGCACACTGGTGGGCAGCCAGTGGGAACAGAAAGCAGGAAGGCTTTTACTAAAGGGGATAATTGGGTCATACGGACCTAAGACTTTTGCCAGCAATTCTAACACCAGGAATTTAACCCACAGAAAATCACCAAATACTCATCTACAAGAGTGGTTGGGCAATGCTCTTTGTATAAATTTTAAAAATGGGAACAATAAGAAATAGTCAAATCAATTCTATAGTAGACTATTATATAGTTGTGAGAAATTAAGTTGCATATTTAAGGATATGAGAAACAAGCAAATAGTTAAATTATACATATGGCATGATCTTTTTTTTTTAAATAAAACATCAGTGTATATACACCAAAAAATATTTTTAAGCAGATACAGGTCTGTTTGGTTGAATGATTGATATAAAAATATTGAGAAAGGTCATTTCTGGGCGGTAGGGTTAGGAGACAGCTCTCTTCTCTTATTCAGGCTCTCCCATTTTCCCCACACGGCCTTGAGTTCAAGTGCAGAGACATGAGAGTGAACAGTGAATGCGGGCACAGGCCCTGCAGCCAGCTAGAGTCTGAATCCCAGCTTAGTCATGACCTTCAGTCACTACCTGCATGACCTTGGTCCACTTGCCTAGCCCCGCCCTCTGTGCCTGAGCTTCCTTATCCGTCAATTAAGAATGATAAAGATTGTACTTCACAGGGTTGTTTTCAGGATTAAGATGAGTTAATTTAAGGAAAGCATTTAGCATACCTAGCATCAAGTGCCACAACAGTGTTGCTGTTGGGATTACTATCTGTGTTTTACGTAGCTCTTCTTACACCCACTCTGCCTGCACCACTGAGCTCAGAGTGGGCGCAGGGAATGGAGGCTGGTCATCTCAGCTCTGTCCCTGGAGGCGGCCAGAGAGCTGACCACACCCACCGCCTCTCAGAGGGAAAGTCCACTCACTGACGCTGCCAAGGAAGAGACCACCTCCAGCAGCAACCAAAAGGAAGAAGACCCAGGGCAAAGATCAAAGGAGGAGCCAAAGTTGACAGCAGTGGCTGGACCAGCTGGTCCCAATGCTGATGTCAGCAGAGGGCCACTGGGCTATGACCTCCACAGAACAGTCACAGCCTTCTCAGGGGACCGTCTAGGCATGGCCACACAATGAATGAAGACCCATTTATATCTAATTTCAGGTATTTTTCTTGAAATAAGTTCTTCCAACTCCCAGCCTCATAGCTTCGTAGTGGATGGGGCTCTATTTCCTGTCCACTGGCTCCGTGGCAGATGGAACAATAGCACACCTGCAGGAAAAGGTTTTTTCTGCAGAAACATAATCTCCACGTAGAAACACTAGACATAATGTTACACATCCAGTTTCTCACCAACATCTGGAGAGTGCCCATTCAGAAATGCCACCAAGTCTCCAAAACTTTGACCCTCGGATGCACATGACTCAAGTGAGAGTCTGACCTTCTGTCGGAGGAGAGCAAAAAACAAACACCAAAAAACCCCAGCAGGTTTCATTATCGAATGAAGTCATGAGTGATCTGAATGTAAACACTGTCCCTTTTACAGTGCTGTAAGAGACACAGAGCGTTACGTGCCCCTGAAAATCAATGAACTAGAAAGCAGGATCTAGAATTCACGCGACTGTGGTTTCAGAAGGAGGAGAGTGGCCTTACTGGAGAGAAAATGAACTCCTGGCGTGAAGGTAAGTAGCCAGGACTAGGTACTGCCTGAGTGCTACGTTCTCCAAAAACGTGCGGCTGAGTCGCAGAATCATGCGGTGTGAAGGACTTTTGGCTCTTGGAGCCGAGGGGCATCTTACTAAGCTCCAGAACAGGTGATGGGGTGTCCACTTCCTGTGGGGGTGACTAGTTCGGGATGCCTGAAGCAAACCCCGCTCTGCAGTAACGGTGGCCCATTGGCCTAAAAGACGGGAGGCGTGCAGAGGTTCCAGACCAGACTCGCCCAACTTACTCAGCTCTTCCATGTCGACCCCTTTGGGGACCATCTGCAGCAGAATGATAGCGGTCTCCTTGATGAGTGGGAAGGCAGATGACAGAATGATCACGACCATGGCGACGGTCAGGCTGGGGTCGATGTAGCACTCCCAGTTACACGGGTCCTCCTCTCCCAGGGGCCGCACATAGAATATGATGGCCGTGATGACCACCACCACTGACCCCAGCGCGTCTCCCATCACGTGCAGCAGCACACCTGCCAGGGAGAGAGCAAGACCGCTAGCTAGAGCGTAGGTCCAAGTTTGGGGGCACTGGGGCCCTCGGGGACTCAGGGCCCCGAGTCTGTGAAGGCCTGTGGCTGTTTGTCTTCTCTTGGGTTGGAACAGCAAGATGGATTCCAGTTTCTTTTAAAAAATGGCAATTGTTTTGCAGAAAACAGAACCCCAGGCCTCTGAGAACTGGGAGTAGGGACTGGCCTGGGACAATTCTGAACTGCAGTCACCTGTAGGAAGAGGGACTGGGCCAGGTGGCCAGGTCACTGTGACTCATGGCTCCAACCCAGCACCCTTCAGAGGGCACCAAGCTGGAGACCAGAGGCTGCACAAATGATTTCTTTTTCTTTAAGCCTGTACTTTTGATTGGTTTGAACATTTTTAAGAGGAGAGGGAATAGGATATGTATTTTATGTTCTTTGTCTTCCCTGTACCTGGGTCCCTTTGCCCCTCCCCCATGTGTCTTTGCCACCTTCTCACTCAGTCTGTGGTCATTTAAACTGCATTTTTAAAAATATTTATTGATTTGAGAAAAGGAAGAGAGACAGAAAGAGAGAAAGAAAGGAAAGAAGAGAGAGATATATTGATTTCTTGCTCCACTTATTTATGCATTCAGTGGTTGCTTCTTGTATGTGCCCTGACTGGGAATCAAACTCGCAACCTTGGCACATCAGGACAAAGCTCTAACCCACTGAGCTACCTGACCAGGGCCTAAACCACATATGGTTTAAGAAGTCCTCAAGAACAGGGACTCCAGCAATGTTCCCACTGCATAAAGAGCCAATAAAAGAAAATTAAATTCTAATCTACAGATAATAAAAATTGCAGATGCCTTTAATGAAGGAGGCAGTTTCGAGAGGCTTCCCTTCAGCTCCTTTGTGATGCTGGAAACATGCAATCCCAGCAAAGAAGGTCCGGATGCCCAACTGTTTGCTAGACCCAGGGACTGCGGTGTAATGAATTAAGTGACCATCTTATGAGAAGGGTGATACAAAATCAACACCGAGAATTATTTTTTTATAGAAAGCAACATCTTAAGGACTCTCTGAGGTGGTTGTACTTTCTATTTTACAAGTGAGGAAACTGAGGCTACTTATCCAAAATCACAGAGCTAGAAAGAAAGTGTTGGAGTAGAGATATAATTCGGGGTAGCTGACCAGACAGCCGTCATGCAGCTGAGTCTTCAATTCTAATGTCAGGTTTTCCTTCTGAGAAATTTCACGATTAGCCCCTGAGGACCAGTGTTATAAAATAGCTCCCAAATGTATTTTTTCCACCACCCACAATAAGAACCACATGTTACATCCCAGCACACACAGAGTGAAACAAATGGACCTCACGCTGGACGCAGTGAAGGTTTCTGAGCAGACTCCTAGAGACAAAGGGCTCAACTTGGCAGACGACTCAGTCGCCTGATTAGTCAAAAGGCTCACAAGGTAGCTTTGCAAAGACAGGGCACCCTTAATGTTTGATCTTCACTTGCTGTCTCTAGATAAAAACAGAACTCAAAAAAACAAAAAAACTGGCACATATCATGAATGGGCAATTGGACACCAGCTGAAATTTGACGCACGACCCCGCACTTGGAGGAGCTACCTGTGCTGCTGAATTGGACGTAGAGCTGGAAATGCAGTTCATTTGCTCTGGGCGTTGGCAAGTGGTTATGGAGGAAAGGAGAGGCCTTTCTCATTGGGGAGAAAAACGAGAATTAGAATGAAGCACCTCACCAAAGCAGATTCCTTTTCAAATGGTGTCTGGAGTGCTCTTCCTTTATTTATAGTTCTACGGACATGCAAAGGGCTCGTTGTCTTTCTGACATTCTGTTGCAACCTATTTCAAGGTATCAGGTTTGACCCCATTAAATAAAATTGACGACAGCTAAGCACACTGACAAGAATTTTTAAAGTGAGCCCTCATGGCTTTGCAGTTGAAGATGGGAGTGCATTTCTTAGAAGGCATTTTTTACATTTCATTGGAATGAGAGAAATGGCAACGCAAACCAAGAAATGATTTTTGCTCATGACAATCCCCATCAGATGTTTGGGGGACTACAGACTGGGGGAGGGTCCTGCTTTCTAAAGCAGCAGCTTGAATGCCACACATGTAAGCGTCCAGTGGACTGTGTGGAGTCCAGAGGCGGGGTGAGCTCCTGGGAAGGACCCAGGACAGCAGCCCTGCCTCTGGGACACCAGGAGAACAGCAAGCGGGGATGACTCTGAAAGTTGCCAGACTCTCTGGACCCTGTTTGCTCATCTGTAAAGGGGAAAGGGGAGAGTTCTTTTTCCCTGAAGGCCTTCCCAGCCCTAATATTCTGTGGTCTTTCTCTGAATCGGGGCTCCAAGGAAAGGACACTGGACCTAAGGGAAGGCCAGTCTCCCACCTAGCCCGAAATATGGGGTGGCTCCAGCCGGCCAAAGCATAGGCGCTGAGCTCAGCCTGACCCGGGCGGCCGAACTGTGAGCCCAGCAATTCCACTCACCACCTGGATGCCAGCCTGCTCACTTGGTGAAACTGCTGCCACCCTAAGTGACTCATTCGTGACTGCAGCCTGGCGCGGAGCAGGCCTGCCATAAAAATCTCAGCTGCTTTTCCTCCCGTGGGCCTGAGCACTGTGCACACTTTGTCTCCCACCGCCCGGGAAGTAGACATTATCATCCTCGTGTTAAAGAGCAGGCCATTAGAGGTTTACAGAGGAGGTCTCGGAGCCTCAGGTGGCAGAGCCAGGACCCAAACTCAGGCAGTCGGAGCCCACACCCCCCATCCTTTCAGCCGCTCCACCAGGGTCAGTAAGGCATTTCACCCCTGACGATTTTCTACCCAGGAGCAAGGTCGGCTTTGGACTGAAAATTAGCGAGATTACTTGTTTCCCCGATGTTATGCTTCCCAAACTAGGTCACACTGCCTGTTGGTACCTGTTCTTAACTCTTCTTTGCCTCTCTCCGAGTACCTGCTCTCTTTCTCTGTCACGTCAGAATGACGCATTGACAGAACGTGCTTGGAAAAGTTAAAGCTGCAGGATGGTGAGCTCGGTCTTAAAAACCTACAATATACGTTCCTTAAACGGAACCTAAACAAAGAAAGATGAAGAATAGTGATTTTTTATGACAGGTTCTCTTTCTAGAAAGATTCACCGCCGAGTTCTTTAGAAACTCCCTGTTGTTGCAAAGTATATGATTGTGTCACCACTATACTGAAACCAAGACAAACTCATCGAATGTAAATGTAATTGAAAAAATAAAATGAAAAAATAATAATAATAAAAATAATGGGTGAGGAACCAAAAATCTTCGAGAAACTTTCCCAACCTCTGAGAAGAGCAGATCATCCCATGTCACAAAAATAGTGCCACTGAAGTCATATCTCATTTAAAATCCCAAAAGTATTGCCCCTGGCTGGTGTAGCTCAGTGGATTGAGTGCTGGCTGTGAACCAAAGCATCGCAGGTTCGATTCCCAGTCAGGGCACATGCCTGGGTTGCAGGCCACAGCCCCCAGCAACCACACATTAATGTTTCTCACTCTTTCTCCCTCCCTTCCCTTTCTAAAAATAAATAAATAAAATCTTTAAAAAATATATTACAAGAAAAATCCCAAAAGTATTAATTAAACTCAATGCTTTCGTTAGCACTGGTTGCTCTATGGATAATAAGACTATATAGCTTACCGATGTTAGTTAATTCATTATTTAGAAATGTCTAGATAGTCTGTTTTACTCTAAAAGCTTTCCCTTAGTTGATTTGATAATCACCATCCTTACTACAATAAAAACTAAATAATTAAATACAAAAAAAGAAATTCCCCCACTGCAATTAAATCTCTAAAACTAATTCATTCAGAATTTTTAGGAGCTCGTATGTTATTGTCATTTTCTGATTTTCTCTTTGGATCCATCCTGGGTATCACTTTGTAGAACAGACGTGAGACTCAAAAATAAAGATGCCTGCTGGATGATTAGATTTTCTTTATATTATTTCCATCTACGCCCACTATAGTCTCCCCAAACCATCTGAAAGTAAAGGGTAGCAGAGTCCTTGTTGAAACTCTCAAAACTAAGGTTGGGGATCAACCCAAAGCAAAGCAAAGTCACTGCCCCAGACATGGGAAGGGAGAGATGGCAGACACAGCGTTGGTGCCCGGGGAGAACTGTGCCTCTGGACTCCCTGGGCTGGCCTTTGCCCAGGGCCCTGACCTTTGGCACTTGGCAGAAGAAGGCTGTGGGTGTGCCTTCCCCCATGCCTCCCCAGAGTCCCCACTGTGGCCCTGGAAGTGGCAATTCAAGTCTGCCAACAGACCCATCACAGAAGCAGATTTTTGGCAGAAATAACCGAGGCCTTGAGGGTCCTTCAGCGATGCCACCTTGGATAGCACACCACCTACACACTTCCCACCTTTATCAAAATGATATCCAGTTAAAACAGGTTGCATTTTTTGTTAGCAATATCCAGGTGTGGGCAAAATTGAGTGAAATGGGGACAGACCACTGAGCTGCGGGGGGCGCCTGGAGTGGGCAGTGTGAGCGTGGGTCTGAGTGGAGCAAGGGTCAGTCATTAGCAGCAAGCGTCTCCCTCAGAATCGATGCTGGGATGGCGCAAGAGGAGGGTCAGAGTCTGCGCGTGAAACCTGCCTGTGCGCTAACACGCCCCCTTCAAAGGCAAACAGAACGCACCGCGCAGCCCATGCACATCACTGGACAGGACTCCCCCTGGGCCCCGAGTCAGCCCTACCTCTGATGTTCAGGGCTTCTGACTTCTTCTCCTTTTCCATCATCTCTTCTGGCTCATTCCGGGTGTTCAGGGGATCACCTGCATTCAAAGAAGAAACCTTCTGTTGTGTATAAGTTCTACAAACAAAAAGAACCAAGGGTCTCAAAAAAAGGTTCGTTATTTCAAACTTCTCCTAGCTTATCAGACCCCCACCCACATACACGTTCACACACAGAGCCAGGGACTGTCCCTTGACCTTAGCCTTGGAGCCCACCTTTGGACTTCATTCACAAATCTCACACAATTCTAACCAAAAGAGGCAAGCGGCACCCCCAAACCCCTAACTCCCAAGGGGACAGGATGGACAAAGGAGGAGGGAGAAAAAAGTGCAAATAGCCTCTGAAGAAGGGGGAGGAGTGAGGGGGCGCTACCTGTTGTCCAATGATAACTGATTTCCAAGGAAATCAATACTTCTGTACAGAAAGAATAGGGGGAAGGGAATACAAGCAAAGGAGGCCCAAGGATCCAGGAGAGAGAGAAAAAAAATCGTGGGGAATAAAAGAAATCGTGGGAAATATGTTGGGTTAGCAGAGGAGGATTAAAGCGGGACTGCAGAGGAAATGGATTTTTTTTTAAGCCGAGAAGGAAAAAAGGGGCGTGGGAAGACTGGGAGGGACCGCGAGAGGCGAGAGGAGGGAAGGACAAAGCGGTCCAGAGGATGCACCCGAAAGGCACCTGCTATGTTGGCGAACACGATCGCCCCCTTCCCTGCGGTCTTTCCCAGCGAGGCCACGCGAAGGGTCACGGCAGAGTCTGGGTGGGCACCGCCCTGCGGTCCCGCGAAAGCACCGTCAGCGCCGCCCTCGGCCACCTGCTGCGGGCGGCGGCGGCGGCGGCGGCAGCGAAAGCAGGCGAGCCAGGCAGCGCAGTCCTGGAAGACGAGCAGCCCCACCACGTTGACCGCCAGCCCCAGGGCGCCAACGATGAGCACCAGCTCGGGGTCGTCGATGCGCTCGGGCCGCACCAGGCGCAGCACGGCCTCCACGAAGATGGTGAAGCAGAGTGCAGTGAGGAAGACGGCGTTGCTGAGCGCGCCCACCACCTCGGCGCGCCCGTAGCCGTAGGTGGCCCGGGAGCCGCCCGGGGCGCGGCGCGCGATGTAGCCGGTGCTCAGCCCCACGCACAGTGATATCAGGTCCGACAGCATGTTGAAGGAGTCGGAGAGCAGCGCGATCGAGTTGCCCAGGTAGCCTGACACCAGCTCCGCCACGAAGAAGACGACCGTGAGCACGAGCATGAAGATTAAGCGACAAGTCTTGCCGGAGTAGCGGCCCATGTTCCCGCAGTGCGTGCGCCGGCCACGACAGGTGGCGCCCCCGACTCAGCGGAGCCCGGTACCCGCCTCCCGGCCTCCGGGCCTCCCCACCGCCCTGCGCTGGGCTCTTTATAAGGTGGAGGCAGAGCGCGCAGTCCCCGCACGGCCAGAGTCTAAAGGACTGGGCCGGGCGGCCGTATCTACACGAACCTTATGCCGCCTCCTCCGCTGGTGGCCTCCTCCCCTCCCTCTCGTCCCAAGCCTCTCTTGGCAGGCAGCCAAGAGCCAATGTCTATCCTCCTAGGACAGAACTGGGCACAGCAGGGAGTTGCTGAGAAGAGGGAGTGTGTCTGGATGTCATTTCTTACAGACCCCTCCCTCCCACCCCCAAACCCAAATAAAATAAATGGAATCCACCCAAAGCCTCACTCCCTTCTCCAAACCCCTCCATCACCAAAACCCTGCGGACCCTTAGAGATAAGGGCCTTGGCCGCTGTGGGTGTGATCACCATAACTAGCAGACGTGCACATCTCTGCCTACGTGCCCAGACGCTGCTTGTATTGCAGAGCACTTATCACCTGGTAGGGCCTGGGCGTGCTCACCTGGCCAGCCCTGCCCTTTGGGCACGTGCTGCTTTGCACTTCCTGAAGTTTGAGCTGGTCCTTCCCTCAGCGTTCCCACTCCACCACCACCGTGCAACAACTGTCTGTCCTCTCTGCTTGCTCCCGGCCGTCCGAGAGCACACATTGTCGTTCTGTCACTCCCTCTAGGTACAGTGTCATCCCTGTCCCCCCCGTCCCTTTTAGGATCTTCATTCACAAAGCCTCCTCTCCCCGGGGAACCACAGACAGCCCCAGAGGAAGACACTGATCACACTATTGTGAGCGTGGTTACTGCCACCCAGCTCCCAGAATGCAGTTCTTTGTGGGACGCACAAGTCTCCTGACCACCAGAGAAGCTGGGCAGGCCTAGTCTGTGTGCTTGTGTCATTCTCCACTGGAGAGAATATTCTGCCAGGCCCTGTGAACCTCACAGCATGACCTGACATTCAGGTCAATCGACTGACCCCCCATGAAGGTTTATTCCAAATAGAGTCTTTGGTGTTGACAGAGGACGGGTTCCAAGTGAAAGTTATCCGAAGCAGAATAGGGTCCAGGACTGTGAGAGAGGCCCAGGAAGGGGGTCTCTGGAGAAGGGTGTTTGCTCTTGGTCAGCTTAGGGCGTGGGGTGGGGGAGCCCTTGCGGGTCTCTTTGTTGGTTTGATTTTGTATAAACTTGCCTCATTCCAAAAAGGATCTGAAGGTGAAATCTGGTGATTTCTACTCTCCCTTCCCCATCTCCAACCCCCGAACGTTCACCATTCCTGCAAAAACACGTTGCTTTTGGGCTTGGCAATGACCACAAATGTCGCACTTGAAGAAAGCACAGAATTCCAGCCCCATTCATTGCCTTAGCATTGTAAAGCGTAGTCTTGTCTTTCTACGCACTCTGGGCAAAACCATCCCTGTTCTGAGGGCGGCACCACCATTCCCCAGGTAAGCCTCCACACTTGGCAAGCTGTGAAACATCCCCTCTCCCCACCTCCAGGAAAAAAGCCCTGCACAGAGAACTTGAGGAAACTGATCACTAGGAACATTCTCAAAAAATCAGTATTCAAATGATCAATAATTTCAAAAAATAAGGAGATGAAAGCTTTGAAGATGTGCAGCCTGGCACAAGATAACCTTAAGTGTGTGAGTGGCTACTACAAGAGAGTAAATAATAGCAAGCATTAAATGGATTAATAGGCACGTCGGAGGCACTCAATAAATGTCAGCCACTTATTTAAGTAGAAAAAGCTGGCCTGACAGAGAGAAAATAAAAGTGTGGAGTGAGGAAGAAGAAAATGGGAGGGAGAAGGTCCAGAGGTCCCCGTGTTATCATTGCATGTTAGTATTATTACAGAACATGTGTAACAGAATTGCCACTGAATCACAGGTGACACTCTCTAACTAATGCATGAAAAGGTGAGCCAGGCACTGCCCCTTCCCCAGTTCTGGCAGACACAGTCTTCAGACTGAGAAACCTCTGAGACTTGCCACGGGACAGCTGGCAAAGCAGTCAGAAGAGAGAGGAAGGCCTTTGGGGATGGACTTGCCTGCGGGGCTAAGGTATCCCTGCTGATAGCACTTCCTTGTCATTCACAACGGGAAGAAAAGCCCAAGGTCAGCAGAACTGTTTCTTGGCAGAGAACAGACTCCTGTCATTGCCCCAGAAGGGCAGTGGAGGAGAGCCCAGGAGGGAGCTGGAAGTGGCCCAGGGCTTGCTCCTGACTTGAAGAATGGCCAAGGGTGCCAGCAAAATGCACTCAGGGAAAATGGTTTGATGTCTGTCCACGCTGTCCCAAAAGGTAAGATTTCCTTCGTTTTTATGGCCAAGTAGTATTCCATCGTCTAAATGAACCACAGCTTTTTCACCCACTCATCTACTGATGGGCACTTGGGCTGCTTCCAAATCTTGGTGTTTGTAAATAATGCTGCTGTGAACATAGGGGAGCTTATGTTCTTTCCAATTAGTGTTTCAGGTTTCTTCAGATACATTCCCAGAAGTAGAATAGCTAGGTCATAATGCTAAATGAAATAGGCTGGTCAGATAAATACCATATGATTTTACTTATATGTGGCATCTAATGAACAAAATAAACTAACAAAACTGAAAGAGACGCATAGATATGGAGAACAGGCTGACAGTTGTCAGAAGGGAGGGGGTTAGGGGGCTGGGTAAAAAAAGGTGAAGGGATTAAGTACATAAAAAAATACATCCTAGACACAGACAACAGTGATTACCAGCGGGAAAGGAGGGTGGGGGCAGGTAGGAGAGGATAAAGGGGGATAAGCGGTGATGGAAGGAGACATGACTTGGGGGGGTGAACACACAATGCAATATACAGATGATGCATGAGTATTATAGAATTGTACACCTGAAGCTTATATAATTTTATTAACCAATGTCACCCAATAGATTCAATAGAAATCAATTTTAAAAAGATGTTTTGACTAACTCTGATTTTATGTATAAGATATAAAATGATATGTACATATTTATCTATCTTCTTTACTTATTTATATTTTATAGAACTATATAATTATTTATATGTAAGCGTATATACACTATATAAATACCTATATGTGTATAAGTACGATTTGATGAATTTATACAATATGTAACACAAAGGTTCTTTTTGTACCCAAAAGGAAGCATTTTGTCCCTCAAACTCTTTTAGAATCCATTAATGTTAGGAGCTTCCTACCTTCCATGACAGAGGCATAACAAGCGAAAAGGAAAGGTAAGGTCATGGTCAAGACCACTTTGAAACAAACAAACAACCCACTTACAAAATGTGCAGAGGACCTGAATAGACACTGCTTCACTGAGGATATACAGATGGCCCACAGACATCCGAAAAGATGCTCAACGTCACTAATCATCAGAGAGATGCAAATTCAAACCACAGTGAGATATCATCTCACACCGATCAGAAAGGCCATCACCAATAAATCAACAAAGAAGTGCTGGCGAGGATGTGGAGAAAGGGGAAGCTTTCTGCACTGTTGGTGGGAATGCAGACTGGTGCAGCCACTGGGGAAAGCAGTATGGAGAGATCTCAAAAAATTAAAATTGGATCTGCCTTTTAACCCAGTGATCCCACTTCTGGGAATATATCTGAAGAAACCCAAAACACTCATTTAAAAGAACATAAGCACCCCTATGTTCATTGCAGCGTTATTTACAAACACCAAGATATGGAAGCAGCCCAAGTGTCTATTGCTAGATGAATGGATAAAATAACTATGGGACATGTACACAATGGAACACTATGCAGCTGTAGAAAAGAAAGGAAAAGAAAAGGAGAAGAGAAGAGAAAAGAAAGGAAAGGAAAGGAAGAGGAGAGGAGAGGAGAGGAGAGGAGAGGAGAGGAGAGGAAATTTTATGCTTTGTGACAGCATGGACAGACCTGGAGAATGTTATGCTAAGTTGATAATAAGACATTATCAGAGACAATCTTTTTGACCCATGGATAGGGCAGGACAGGTTTCTAATCCCTGAACATCTGTTCTTCTTACAGTCCTGCAGTAACCCTCCTCTCATCTGAAGTTCAGAATGGCATATACACTTCATTTTCCGCTTTCTCTCTCTCTCTCTTTTTTTTTTTTTAGAGAGGGGAAGGGACATGGAAAAACATCCATCAGTTGCCTCCTGTGTGTGCTCCAACTGGACTGAACCTGCAATCCAGGCATGTGCCCTTACCGAGATTCGAACTGGCAGGCTTTCGCTTTGCAGGATGACGTTCAATCAAGTGAGCCACACCGGGCATGGCCCCGTTCTGTCTCTGAGTCTCTCTTGCATGTGGGGTCTCTGATTCTCTGATGTGGAGCTCCCATATGTACTTAGTTCAGTTTGGTCGTTTTCTCTTGCTAATCTGTCTCTATCAGGCCAGCCAAAAGAATCTCAAGGGTAGAGGAAAGTTTCTCCCCCAGCCCAAAGTTTGCAACTTAATTTAAGGAGCATTGAGACTTTTGCAGACATAAGATATTTCTGAGTTACTGCAACTAGAAGGGAAGGGCTGTCGTCTGAATGTTTGCGTGCCTCCAAAACTCCTGTGTTGAAACCCTAACCACCACCGATGGTAATGTTAGGAGGTGGGAACTTGGGGGGTGATTAGGTCGTGAAAGTGGAGTCCTCATGAGTGGGATTTGTGCTCTTACAAAAAGGAACCCTCAGAGCTCCCCACACCCCATCCGCCACATGAGGACACAGTGAGGAGGCTCTGGCTATGAACCCGGAGAAGAACGCTCACCGGCTGTGTCAGCACCTTGATCTTGGGCCTCCAGCTTCCAGAACCGTGAGAAATAAACTCTGTTTGCAAGCCACTCAGTCTGTGGTATTTTGCTACATCAGCACAGACAAAGGTAGGACGCAGAGCGTGAATTACGCTTCAGTGTACATGAAGTATCAGAGCCCACGTTGCCCACTATTGAGTGCATGGTGGGACAAAAAGACAGTGATTTTTATACGGCACCAGAGCTGATGGGTTTGGGCTGTTTGATGGTTTGACTGTACCGACCAATGTCACGTAATCTGGGGCCTGGTCTGCAGGCTCCCCACTGTCCCCAGATGACAAGCGCACGCCCAGACGTTCACTCACAGGGAACCCCTGTGTATGCAGTGTGGGAGAGGGAGCAGAGAGGCAGAGGGTGAGAACAAGCAAATGAAAGGGGATAGAGCTATTGGGAGGAAGCAGGGGAAGGATTCGAGGCAGAATTGCGAATGTAAGAAACATTCATCGTCCAAAATTCCTCGCCACTTACTGATAGCATTTGGGGTGGGACTCCTCCTGCTCGGTGAATGAGAGAAAAGAAAAGTCAGTTTTGGACCATTTCCAATCCGAATGGAAACAAAAAAGCACTAGAAGTTACAAGAAATAGGGGAACTCACCCTTGATGTCCATTCTAAACCGAGCAAAGCTTTAGCTTTAAGTAAAGTACTACGTCATTTCATGATTTACAAAAAGATTTCACAAAGACAGCAGAGCTCTTCCCTGCTGGGTTCGCCTTCCTTTTTAGATGATATGAAAATGAGAGAGGCCATGTGCCAGAGACATCGTGGGAATAATTGTGTGTTGGTGGGGGATGTTAAAATACAACCTATAAGTAAATACTTTCACCTTTACGTGCCAGAGGCACTGGCTAAATAAATATTCCGGGGTAAGGAATGGAGAGACACAGGTATTGGGGCCACTCGGATGTAGGATCCAACCCTGGCTCTGTCTGTTACTAGCCATGGGCAAGTCGCTTAACTTCTCTGAGGTCTATGCTGCCGTGGAGAGTCCGGAGGTAGAGCTCCCTTCTCAGGCCGTAGCTATGAGAGCCAAAGGAGAGAGCACGTGGGGGCTTGCATGGTGCCTTCTTAGGCAGATGTGCAGACACTGGCTCGGTTCCTTACCTTCTGACACTCATCCTTTGCAGAGCTATTGCTGACTTCTCCTCCACAACCTTGTGGGCCGCCCTTCACAGTTTAGACTGACCTATTTTCTCTTTCATTATCTCTTTCCCCTTGGTTCAAATAATCTAACTAGCTCAGAATTAATTAGCTCTTGATTAATAAAACATAGTAATATGTGAAACAGGGATTAATAAAATACAATATTTCACAACTTGAAAACTCCTAACTTCTCAGCTATCACAAATACACTTCTTCGCCCAGCAAGACTTTATCGTCCCTTGTTACCTGGCGGAGGAGTAGAGGACCAGGGTAATTGGACCACGAGACTTCACTTCTCGTGGGTAATTGGACCACTTCTCGTGGGTAATTGGACCACGAGACTTCACTTCATCACCGTCATACAAGGAGGGGCCGCGTAGAATATTAACACGGGCTCTGGAGGGGAGCTAAGCTTCTTGACTTCCGACAGTGAACGACTGGACAAGTCAGGTCCCTCACTGAATTGCTGAGCCTTCGTTTCCCGACCGGTCAAATGCCAGTAAGAACCTCACACGACTCTGCACGTGGAGATGTCCCCAACATCAAATAAGATATGAAGATGCAAACACACAGACGGATACAAGGCGCCGTTAGTGCTGTGAGTTTGAAGCCATGCGTGGGTTCTCGTGTGACTGACTCATTCTTTGTTTCCTGCTCATGCCCTTTGCTAGTAGAAGTGCCCATGGTTTCTTGGAGCAACCTGACGGATGTTTAGTTTTCATTTTAACCCACTTGTACTTTTCATCACCGTGGTCATTACTGTGATTGTTTATGCAAACACTCCCTAGTATACATCCTTGTGCCTGTATCATTGCTCATTTTTTGGAGAATAAATTCCTAGAAATACCAGGTCAGAGTGGGGGTATGTAAAGCTGTTCATAGTTTTCCAAAGTGCCACCTAAGTATATTGTACAAATTTATATTCTATCAGAAATGTGTGCGATTGTTTTCTTCACTTTATTTTCCAGTTGTCTGTTGTCAATGGATGAGAATGTAATCAATTCTTTATTTTAACTTTCTATCCTCTGACTTTGCCAAATTCACTTACTAGTTTTTAGAGTTCCTGGTAGGGACTCTAAAGATTTCCTGGTAGTTTTAAGGTAAATAATCATATCTGCTAATAAAGACAATTTTATTTTTTTCTTTTATCTTAAAAAATGTATGAAAGTTCCATTTCTACTAGGCTTCTAACATCACTAGCCCATGAGTTGAATATTTTTTAGGGGGAAGAGTTAACTTTATTCAATGATTTCTTTTCCTGTTGGTTTTCTCATTAATACCTAAAACATTTACATTGTATTCTGCTTCTAAAATTCTGAATGTGGTTCTGGCGGGTGTGGCTCAGTGGATTGAGCGCCAGCCTGCGAAACAAAGGGTTGTGGGTTGGATTCCCAGTCAAGGCACATACCTGGGTTGCAAACCAGGTCCCCAGTAGGGGGCGCATGAGAGGCAACCACACACTGATGTTTCTCTCCCTCTCTTTCTCCTTCCCTTCCCCTCTCTAAAAATGAATGAATGAATGAATGAATGAATAAAATTCTGAATATGCTTTCTGTCTTTAAACTGGTATACTGCTAATAGTCTTTTGATACCATGGCTTTCAAATTCATAAAATCATCTTGATTCATATTTTGATCATAGGAATTTCATTTAGTGGCTTTTTTTCAAGAAAGGTTCCTGGGTTTCATGTATACTTTTTTATAATGCTTTTACATTGCCAATAATCAATGAACAAGACTTAGAAGGGTGTAAAATTCTTGGTTTCATGTTACATTTTATCTCTTGGGACGGTGTAGACACTGATTCTTTGTATCTCGGCATCGAACACTGCTGTGGAGAAGTCAGAATGCAGCCTGGTATTCAGCCCCTGGCGGGCAATGGGTTTTTTCTCTCCGGATGCCTACAGCATTCTTTCTCTATGCGTGATGCTCAGAAAGTTTTCCAGGATGTATGTACTGATTGTTCCATACCAATATTCCCTTTAGATTCGACATTTTTTATCTTTAGGTCAGGATCTGTTCTTCTATTGTATCTTTGAATATTTCTTTTCTGGTACACTTGTCTGATCCATGCCTCTGGGAACACCTAGTCCATAGCTATTATCTTCCTTGCAATTGCTTTAGATTCCTCGGCCCATTTCTCCAGCCTGCCTTCCATATCACCCGCTGTTTTTGACAGAGTCTATTCTGTGTCTCAGCACTTCCAATGTGGGTTTTCACTTCTGTAATATTTTCTTATCTTTCTTCTATTTTCCCCCCTAAATTCTGATAGTTCATGGTCATGGTTTTATGTGAAATTTTTTTCTGTTACCTGCATAATTATTATTCTGCCATATTTTTCTGAATATTTTTTCATCTGCCTTTTTGCTGGTTTCCTGCCTAAATTTTTGGATCTTCCCTATGTATTGAGCATCTCTGAGTGGGGCACTCAGATACGACTCTGCTGATTGCTTGGGACTGATGGCGTAGGGTGTCTGGTGACTTCAAATCAAGCACCTCGTCTCTGAGTGTCTTTCCCAAATATTCTTCTTCCTGTGGTGAGAAGCCGGCCCCCCTGCGAAGCGGCTTCGTGGTTCGTGGTGGTTCGCAGTGGAGCCTGCCAGCTCCGCGCTGTGCGCATGCGGTGAGCAGACGCTTCCTCCCAGAGCTCCCTGTTTCCACAGCAGCGCCTGGGCAGCAGGAGCACTCCCGGCTCTTTCTCCCGCTTCTTCCCCGATAACTGCTGCTCGGTGTAGAGACCGGAGCATGCTCAATGAAACTCTTCCGGGCATTTTTTTTTTTTTCCAGTTTTGCCTTCCCACAGAGATCTGAAGTTCTGTCTGGGTGCACAGTGGGGCAACTAGGCAGGGCAGCTCTGCCCCGGGGCCTGGGAGGTCCCACTCTGCATGAATTTAATCTGGGATGAACTATTAAAAAGCTCTTTGCTGCTATGCACCTAAGCCGTAGTGTTCAATGTCTGTAATAACACTGATATTTCATTCAACCAGCATCTGTATCTTACCTATCATCACTTCCAAACTCAGGAGAGGAGTGCAGGGTGGGGCCGGAGTAGGTTTATAGTTGTGAGTACAGGAATTACGGAGTTTCTCCTTGTGTTATTACTTATTGATTATTGTATTATTTCCAAGGCAAACAACTGTAAACCTACTTTGGCCCCACCCTGCATTGTTTATGAATCCTGAAAGCCCTACAAACTGGTGAGTTGGCAGGAACCTTGAGAAGGATAAAGGTGAATGGCAAGAGGCCAAAGTAACACATGGAGAGCGAGGCTCCTGGTAAGACCATAGGTTCTAAGGCTCCAGGAAGCTTGAGCTGGGCAGTGTTTTGACCTTGCAGGTGGAGCAAGCAATTCCTCTGTATGGCCGGCAGAGGAGTGGGTGTTGTTATAGATCTCTCTGAGTGTGAGCTTTTTAAGACCGGATTGTACTGTGTTTCAGTCTTTACTGGGCAAAGAAAATGAGGAGAGTAGTTTGCAGTCAGAAGCAACAGACACGCCCTGGCTGGTGTGGCTCAGTGGACTGAGTGCCAGCCTGCAAACCAAAGAGTTACCGGTTCGATTCCCAGTCAGGGCAAATGCCCGGGTTGTGGACCAAGACCCCAGTAGGGGGAGTGCAAGAGGTAACCACACACTGATGTTTCTCTCCCTCTATTTCTCCCTCCCTTTCCCTTTCTCTAAAAACAAATAAATGAAATCTTTTAAAAAGAAAACAACAGACAGATTGAGCCAGGGAAGAGAATTTTCCTGAGGCTAGACAGATGCAAGAAAGGGAGGGAGGGAGGAAGAAAATGCACACATTCCTAAATCTTCTTTAAAGGGAAGATTAGATTAGATTAGATTAGACTAGGGGCTGAGATACAGAGACAGCATCAGAGACAAAAAGGCAAGATGTGCAATATCTGGCTGAGATCTGGAATGCACCAGGGAGCTACTGAAAGTCACCCCTTAAATCTGTGACTACTCTCTGAAATAAAAGCACCCAGCAATACGGCAGTTTCCACCCTCTGTCCCACCATCATACGCTGGGTGTGGAGAGCAGGGCCTTCATCCTGTAGCTCACAGACCTCCGACAGAGGAGCCTCTCTGGCCCTGACTCTGAGGAAGAGGACAAGATCCTACATGAGAAGCTGGTGTCCAGGGGACGAGACTTTGGGGGTCCTGGGGTGCAGGGTGTGGCTTTGGCACAGGGAAAGGACATGAACTGGGGCTGGAGGGCAGAGAATGCGGACTGCTGGTTCCAAAGATGGGTGTCAGAGCAAGGAGGGGGCCTCTCTCTGTCCATTAGCCACTCGGTGGGCACAGCCATGCCTCTTAGCCCGCAGAGTCTTCCACAGGGCGGCCTTGACGATCCTTCCATCCAGAAGTGGGGTCTGTGGGCTTGACGCTCCTCCCC
Source organism: Tonatia bakeri (assembly GCA_004024845.1). NCBI lineage: Eukaryota > Metazoa > Chordata > Mammalia > Chiroptera > Phyllostomidae > Tonatia > Tonatia bakeri. The sequence continues at coordinate 2,445 of PVIA01004860.1, read as the reverse complement.
CCTTGTCACTTGCTTGTAATCCAGAGACTCAGAGGTTGGGCCAGAAGGGGCGCTGAAGTGCCTGCCTTGTTGGAATGAATGGACACTCTCCTTGGAAACTCAGAGCCGTGGTACAAGGTGTCCTGAGGCCACTCGAGTGTGAGGAAGCCAAGCCACGCGGAGAGGTCGAGTGGGGGTGGTCCAGTCAGCAGTCCCGGACTTGGAGACCTTGCAGCACGGGAGCCAGACCTGAGTGAACAAGCCTTCCAAGGAGGTGGCCTCCTGCCACCGTGTCCCCCATCCCCTGAGTCTTCCCAGGGCAGACCCCAGATGCTGTGGAGCAAACAGGCTGCTCCCCCTGTGCCCTTGCCAAATTCTGGCCCACAGCATCCCAAATATCATCACATAATTGTTATTTGACGCCGCAAAATTCATGAGGGTTTGTTAGGCAGCGACCGGAACCAGAAATTACCATGGAAGGCTGGTGCAGCCATACAACGCTCCATGGAATTTGGAACTATTTGAGAGGATAAGCCTGGGAAGGTCGCCATGGACGTTGAAGGTATTAACTACTAGGTGAGCTTCGAAGCAAAACCATTATTGTGGGTGCGGGGGTTGCCCGTGTCCTGGGGGAACAGGTGTAGACACAGAGTTAGGACGCCAGGACGGGCACAGGGAGAATGAGATGCCCCAAAGGGGGTCCAGGAACGAACATAACAGTTTGAGTTTTAGTTTAGCTGGAAAATGCCTTTTGAGTGAGATGGGCCGATCAGAGGTGAGAGTCGACAAGGTTTATTTGGAAAACAGCTGCTTTTGGCAGACCCAGAAAACACTGACTTCATTTCTCTCGCTGTGATGAAAAGAAAAATAAAACAATCTATGTTGGAAAAGCAAATGTCTGACACAGAAAACAATGGCCAAGACAAAGGGAAAAAGTCCAGCAAGCATGCCAGCCTTCCATGTGGAAGAGGAGGAAGGGAACGACTTTAAGAACCTGATTAAACCATTAAACATTAACAATTCAACCGAGCCTTCCTAAGGGAAGAACACCAAGGAAGCAAAACGCCAGCAGCTTCTCACAAACTTCCGGACAAAAGGAGGTTGAGCGGGAGGACATGCTCTCCAAGGCCCACAGCACACGGCAGTGGTGGGAAGACCATCTCCGGAGGAATGCAAGGCAGGTGCAGGGCCCCAGGACAAGCTTCAAGCATTCCAAGCCTCACAGGCTCAGACACTGGCTGAGGCTGGCCCTCAGGCTGAAACCAAGTCAGAGTGGTAGAGATGTCTCCTTAGAAAGCAGAATTCACAGGCCTAACCAGCTCAGGGAAAGTATCACACACACACACACAAAAAAAAATCCGAAGTCTAGAATGTCATGGAAATTTCTAAACTCTGTGGTAGGCAGGAATATTGTAAATGTCACTCTCTGGCAAAGGATGGGATGTGTTTACCAGATGCGAGCATAATCCAGAATCAAAACAAAAATAATTTAAATAAAATGGAAGGAAAGGCATTTGGAAGAAAGAAAAAGGAGGCGGCAGAAGAGGAGGGGGAGGAGGAAGAGGAAGGACAAGGAGAAGAGGAGGCAGAGGAAGAGAAGGAGAAGAAGAAATTTCAGATGTGAATTTGTCACTGATAAATTAGATAAACAGAAAGCCAAGGAGAAGCAGCAGAGGCAGATGTTTCAGGTGTGAATTTGTCACTGATAAATTAGATAAACGGAAGGCCTGATCTATCCGTGGCAGAGCTGCACACACAGCCAAGTATCTGTTCAAGTACAAGTCAGGGGCATTGACAGATCTATTAGAGACATTTTAAAGAAAACTCAACCTGGAAAATTATCAAAAATATGTACAAACATTAAAGATACTATGAACATCAAGGAAAATCAAATAAAGTAAACAAGGAGGAGGAAAACATGGGAATGAAGAAAATTTGGTCCCTAAGCCCAGAAAAAGAAAAGAGGGAAGCCTCGTATTTCCCAGGATCTGCACCCCAGAAATGTTGTCCCCCCACTTCCGTTCCCCAAACACCCTCACATACAGCCATCCAGATTTTGGACTTTAAATCCATTTTGTTTGTTTTTTTCTTTCAGGCTTGTACTATTTGCTTTTCTCATTTTGCCTTTACTTTAGCCCCAAACCTGCTTCAGCATCACTTTTTTCTGTTTGGGAAAATGTTCACTGGCTAGATATTGACCTAACGCTTCCAGGCTCCCACATCTCAGCCAAGTAAACCTTCCAGATGTTCTTTCCTCCCAGGTGTGTGTGTGTGTGTGTGTGTGTGTGTGTGTGTGTGTGTGAGAGAGAGAGAGAGAGAGAGAGAGAGAGAGAGAGAGAGAGAGAGTGTTCTAAATCTCCGACTTGTCTGATTCGCCAATGTATCTTACTCCATGATTCCCCAGGGATGTTTCAAGTCCTAACTGTACACAGTCTGTGTTGTTAATATTTAAAGTTCAAGGTCTTA